>WTSP01001356.1:30551-63053 GCA_025331215.1 Actenoides lindsayi | reverse complement strand
ACGCGCCCGCTGGCCCGGGTGGCGAGGTTGCCGGGCCGCCTGGCGCGCGGTGGTCGTGGCAGTGGCTCGGGGCCTCAAAAAAGACATAAAATTAACAGGCTTAATTCCTGACTTCTATAGGGAACACACAATTTTCTAGCAGCTATCCTTGGTAAAAATCAAAGTCAGTAACAAACTCTGCTGAAAAAAAATACAAGATGCATTTTCCTCAAGAGTTTGTATTACTTAAACTAGCCAAGGTGAGAAGCAGCAATCACCAGAGTAGTTAAAAAGGTCATAAATAATGAAGCATCACAGAGTGGACTGCACCAATCACTGATTTAGGACTGCAGTTGAACATGAGCACTTAGGATTTGCTATTATCATGTGGTTAGTCACAATAGCAATTAGTATCAGAGTATTATAAGAGCAGTGGAGTACTGTGATTTACTTATACAGAAATTGAGCTTAGTTTTGAAGTCCTACTTCACTGTCGCATTTTCTTTTTTCTTAAAGCACGAGTTTAAAAAATTAAAATGGAAAAAAGAAAACAGTAGTGAACAAAAGCAGTACTATTTCAATTCTGGAATTTCTGAAAAGCTCAATTCTGCTTTCTCTTTCACTTACAGAAAGCTTACTTATCTATCGGCTTATCTATCTCTGCTTAGAGGGAAGGGGAGACACCTGTGAAAAATGCCAGTCTCTCCTTCTCAGCCAGTTTCATCATCACTTGCATTGTGTAACTAAAAGGCTGAAAAACTTTTAGGAAAATACTTTCATAAACAGTTTCATAGATGAAGGCCTATCACAAACTCAGAACAGTGCACATTTCTGAGTTTGTCAAGTGTCAACTTTTGGCATGCAAAGTATTGTTACCTCATCTGCACGAGGGGCATCTTTATCTAGCTCGCGCCATGAATGCTCGATCTCTGGCTCCTTTGGAAACAGTTCATTTAAATCCTCATCATCATCTGAGCTCGTTTCAATGTTCCCTATGCCTCGAGCTAGATCAAACGCATTATCACTCTCTTCATCGTCTTCTGAATCACTGTCTTCTCTGCCCGTTTCCTCCTCATCTTCTAGCTCCTCTTCCCCATCATCACCTGGCTCCTCTTCCTCCCCCGTTTCCTCCTCATCTTCTGACTCCTCTTCT
Organism: Actenoides lindsayi; assembly: GCA_025331215.1. Lineage (NCBI taxonomy): Eukaryota > Metazoa > Chordata > Aves > Coraciiformes > Alcedinidae > Actenoides > Actenoides lindsayi. The sequence goes on along the minus strand of WTSP01001356.1, from coordinate 61,921 downwards.
TTTGATTCTGCATCGTCAGAAGCATCACTTGCAGAAATTTCTTCCTCTACTTGGCTTTTACTAACGTCACTTTGAACACAGATGTCTGTGCATACAGCTACTGAAAGATAAACAGTAGATATCTATTTTTTTTGTTGGAATGATATGTGATCCTTTACAAAAAGAAAAAAAAAACCCCTAAGGTTTTCTTCATGCAGATCTACAGAACCCCTGAAATGTTTAACAATGCAGGAACAAATGACATCAAGGAAGTACAAACAACATAAATCAACAGAATCACCTCTTCACCTTGTCTGGTCTAGTCTAATCTAATCACATCACTCTTTAGGAACAAAATTTTATTCTCAATCTCAAACTCGAATGAAATATTGCTCTGTTTTTCTATTTATATGTATAGAATCAACAGGGGGAAATCAGATTTCAATAATGTAGGCTATACGCACACACAAGCAATATAAAGAAAGTTTTTCTTCAAGTCACTTGTTCCCTCTAATGCCTTCTAATATTAATGGCTCGATGCCACAATCCTTACACTTTAGGTTGACAAGCATTGATATGCTGAAGCCTTCATACTATCAGACCTTTTAGTTGCTACTGAGTTTCATATATAGTCAGGTATACGCTGCTATACATTACTTTTCCAACTAACCAATTTCAGCTCAAGCAATTAAAAGCAACTTAGATGTTCACAATCTCACTGAAGAATCAGCACTCATTCTATAAACAGCTGACCAACTCTGATTCTTCATCAACACTGAATCGGAGTCAGTCAACTGATCTTGTAGAAGATATTTCATGGATAAAACACAAGCAACATCCAAGTAAATACAGCTGAATTCTACTTGCAATTTGAACAACTAACCTGATTCACCTGATCTTCCTCCTGATGCAACCCCTTGCTTGTTTTCCCCTTTGGGTAAAAAGCTCTTGTTTCCCTGAGAGCAACCAATTTCTGTTGCAGTCTCCTTAGAGTCCTCTTTCAAGTTGAATTTAGATGTAATTTTTCGTTCTTCATTTTTAATGTCATGTCGTTTTATCACCACTTCACGTGTTTGGTCCAGGCCTGGTTTCTTTATTTTGGTCTCCTCCCTAGGCTTTGCAGAATCTGCTTCTCTTTTAGGTTTAGCTTTTTTTTTCTTTATTTTCTTTTCTGTATTTTCCTTACTATCATCTTCAGAAAGATCAGAGTCAGATTCTGACAGGGCATAAAATTTCCTGAGGTTCTCTGTAGAGGTATAGTTCACAGGGCGACCTCTTTTATCCACTGTATATTTCAGCTTAAACTTCTTGTCATGAAACATAGCTCGAAATCGTTTGTCAATCTTGACTTTACGTTCTTTTTCAGGCATCTCCCAAAACCTGGGATCCCTAGTAATGCGGCTGAACCGCACGTCGCTCAGTATTTCCTCTTGGGATGACATTTTTGATGCCGTTGAAGACCTGGCCATCTGCAATATGGAAAAATAAAACCCCCAAACACTTCTGATTAAAAAAAAAAATATTATTAACATAGATTTACATAAGTAAAACACTACTGATGAATAAACCTGATTAATGTACAATCACATACATAATTTAAAAAAAAAATAATTCAGCAGTTAGATTTATAACCTATACCTAAAAATTCTTTCCAAAAGCACAGAGAGCAATTTAAACGAGTCATAAATAACCCTGTAACTCCCACAGCCTCGGCCACAAATTTTCGCTTTTTCAGGTAACGGATACACAACTAAAAAAGACCACATGGGCTGCAGATACAGCCTCAAACGATTCCCTATCAACCCCAAACAAGTTCTAAAGCAGTTTCATTGTGAGCCAGGCCTCAGACTTTCACTTCCCAGAGGACTAGGACATTTCACATGTAAAAACGCCACTTTCCACGGAAGACAACAAGAGCGCGAGCGTCGCGGCGAGCACAGGCCAGGGCCACCTGCAGCTCCGGCGTAGAGAAAGGCTCAGCCTATCTCGGCGGCAGAACCTTCCCCGAGGCGCCGGCTGCGGCCATTCCGCACCCTCCCCGACCCCAGCGATGGAGAAGACCCCGCAAAGGCGCCCAGTGAGGAACCCCGCTCGCACTACCCCCCCAGCCCGGGCCCACCGACCGTTAACAGCCGCCGCCTGCGGCCCCACCGTCCCGCCGCACTGGCTCACGCTGAGGCCCGCGATCTAGCCACTTCCGGCGGCAGTACGGTGGCGGCAGCAGGACACGGCACTCCCAGCCAATCAGGCGGCGCGACCGGCGGAAGGCTGGCCGCGCGCATGCGCGGAGAGGGGGCGTGTGGTGTGCCCCCGGACACACGACTAGTCGAGCCGGGCGGCCTTGGGGTTGGTTTTTCTCGTGCACGCGCCGGGGGCGCCCCGGGGGCGATGGGCGCCGTGGCGGCGGTCGGGGCGTTAGTGCTGCGGGCGCCCGGCCGCCCGGGCTTGCGGGCGGGCTGGGGCGGCAGCTGGCGGCGGCTCTGGGTGCCGTCGGGAGGAGCCGCCGCCGCCGTTTCTCCTCCTCCCGCTGGCGCTTCGTCGGGTTCGGGCGCCCTGAACCCTTTCGACCGGAGGCTGAAGCGGAAGCAGAAGAACTGGGCGGCGCTGCAGGCCGAGCCCGCCAAGTGCGACTACCTGCGGGAGGAGGTGGGGACGGCGGCGGCCGGCGGCCCGGGGCGGGCCCCCTGCGCTAGGTGGGGGAAGTGGGGAGGTGTCAGCGAGGCGCGGAGGGGGCGAGGGGCAGAGGCTCCCCGGGGCTGACCGGCGGGCTCTCCCCCTAGGTCGGCAGCAGGATAGCGGACAGGGTGTTCGACATCACCAGGTAAGCTTTGCCACGGGGGGCGGGCGGGGGACGTGTCCCTCGGGAGCAGACGGTGGCTCGTGAGCGCCTTCCCCAGCGCGTTCCCGTAGCGGTACCCGCAGAAGGACGCTGCATGGGCTTAGTTCGAAAAGGCGTTTGGAAATCGGCAGGTGAAACTTAGTACAGTCTAAAACGTAAAATAGTTCTAAGTCTTCGTGACGTTTTATGCTGCTGAACTTTTCCTTTAGAACGTTTCCTCTTGCTCTGGATGTCGGTTCTGGAAGAGGTTACATAGCTCAGCATTTAACCAAGGTACTGTCCCCTCATACCTTAAACCGGTTAAAATAAGTACGTATTAATCTTCTGTGTTCAGATAGGGCTTGATTACAACTTGAAACAATCCTCTGAGTTTTGAAAAGGTAACTCCGTGGGTTTGTTGGGTTTTTTTTTTCTCTCATGTGTAGCAACAGTTCAAAGACATGTTATGCAGCTTATTCTAGACAGACAGTAGTATGACAGCCGACCTTCAATCTTGAGTAGGGAGATGTGACTTTTTCCATTAGTCTTTGTTGGATGAACTTTTAGTTTTTAAAGAGGTGTCGTTATGGAGACTTACAAGCAGTTTGTCCTTCATGAACGTCACTGTAAATAAAGGTACTTTATTGGCCATTCATCTGAGATTTATATTTCACTGAATTTATAAATAAAAATGCAGAATATTTCTTCTGTTACTCAGCTGTTCTCCCAGGAAGCAGTAACTAAGTACTGGGTGGGGGAGGGAGGACACGGAAAGGCTTTCTGCTTTATATAAAGTTTATCAAGTGTGGAAGAGATTCCTTCTAACTTGCTATGAATGTGTGTAAGCATTCTAAAGAATGACTAATATAAACTTCTAAACCAATTAAATATGTGATAGACTTTTAAAATTTTATTTCAGGAAACAGTTGAAAACCTTATTCAAGTTGATATTGCAGAGAATGCTTTAGTAAGTAGCTTTCTGAATGCTAATGTGCTTCAATTCCATAATACAGAAGAAATGAGTTTCTGATACTGTTTTTCTTCTAATCCCACATCAGAAAAATGCTGTAGAATCTGAAATCCCTGTGGTCAGTGTTGTAGCTGATGAGGAATTCCTTCCTTTCAAAGAAGATACATTTGATCTTGTTGTTAGCAGCTTAAGGTATGCATTCATCATTTATGTACATTTTTTTTTTTTGCTTAAAGGTGCTAAATAATGTTCTCTTCAGAGTAGCTTTAAGGAAGGGGGAAGGGAAGAGAAATATTAATAGTATATTAAACAGCAATAAGAAATGTACTTGCATAGTTAATGAGTGTATATTAGGAAAAACTGCTGTCCTGATGGTTTTTTTGTTTGTTTATCCTTCAAAACACATGTAGCTTCACTCTTTCCTGCATTTTGACAAATTAATCTCCAGGACTTATGTCTTCTTAACTTATTGGGGGGGAGGAGGGGAGGAAGCTATTTGTGTAAACCTTTGTTTTTATTTAGGATCAGTTTTAGGCAGACATTTCAAAACTTGGGCAGCTCAAGAAACTAATTTGCTGCTTTGTTTTCTGAAACACTTAGATAATGTACCAATTATTTACATTCCCTAAACTTTGTTTAGTATGCAATTATAAAATATAGGCTCCTGTCATTTCAGTTTACATTGGGTGAATGACCTTCCTAGAGCTTTTAGAGAGGTAAGAACCTGTTTTTTTAATACTAAAAATCAGCACTTGCTACTACTTGGATTCAGAGTGCTCTATATTTTTACATCCCCTTTGAAGAAAAGGCACAGAAATAGCTCATGTTGCATACAAGTATTTTTTGCAGTATTTTTGGCAGTTTGAAGAGCATCAGTTGATGTTTCTATGATTTTACTCTCTCAAATAAATTTGGAATAAATGTGACACAATGTATTTGAGTACAGTTTTATAGTCTCCACAGCTGAGATCGTGGTAAATAATGTAAACTGAGGCAATGCTATTGATTTTTATTGTGTGTTAGCTCTTGCTGCACATAGTACAAGAGGTTTCTAAACCTAACTTCTTCAGAGCTGGCTTATTATTTTTATGTCTCAACTATTTATCCTGAAATACAACTTGAATCAGATAAAGGCTTTTTGAATTTGAAATGAAGCAAATACTTGTTGATGACAGAAAACTGAAGCTGTTACTGAAAAAATCTGGGTTTGGATTATTCCAGCTTCTTCCTGCAGGTGAAAAGTTTTTTTCAAATCAGCTAAATTTGGAGCAGTTTCCTGTTTTTTCATTTATTTCAAATTGGTCAGTTGTTACAGTGCTATTCTACCACTTGTTGGTAGGAATAAGAATACACTGCTATTGTGGAAATAATAAAAGATATGGCAATGCCTTCAGTACTTAAAAAAACTTGGAAAGAAAGATATAATTTTCTCTGGAATTTAAGTGTTCTATGCAGTGTCAAATATTTTTACGCCCACAGTAAAAATAACTGACACATTATAAAGTCCCACAAAGGGGAGGGAACTGGGGTTCTTCACTAACTTTCATCATGAATGCTCATTTCCTATATTGGGACCTCTGGTTTTGACTAATCAAAACTGCCTTCAACTGCTTAAATTTCTTACCTGTCATGATATTGCTATTCTGGCTAGTTAAAAATAAGGCCTCCATTTCTCTTAAGCCATTAGAAAGCACTTTTGTTGCCTTCATCTGAGAAAGTAAAAGTAAGCAGAAGCTACCTTCATCTGCCTTATTTTCAGAAGCAGATTAGTTGAAGTTATTGTTTTAGGAGTAGCCCACTGAAAATCATTTTAACCTAGATTTCCATAGTGCATTTTGTGTTTCCTGACTGTAAGTCTAGTTTCAGGGGATTTAGTCTTTCTTCAGAACAGTCTTCTTCCAGACAGATTATTTGTCTTGCAATGGTACCAAAAGCTTTGGTGCAGCTTGCCTTGTGGAATACAGTCAATAAAAAAACCCAAACAACTATTACAACTGTTTCTTTGGGTTTTTTCCCCCTTCACTGTAGATTCACCAAGTTCTTAAGCCCAATGGAGTATTCATCGGTGCAATGTTCGGAGGAGACACACTATATGAGCTTCGCTGCTCTTTGCAGCTAGCAGAGTTGGAGAGAGAAGGGGGATTTTCTCCTCACGTATCACCATTCACTGCTATCTCTGATTTGGGACATCTGCTGTCAAGAGCTGGCTTTAACACCCTGACTGTGGTAATTATAGATAAAAGAACAACCAGACAGAACAATCCAAAACATCAGAGCTGCTGGTATATTAAAAAAACTTACTATTTACTAATGTATTAGGGATGTACTGCTTCCTTCTGCATGTTGTGCACCTTGCTGAATAAGTTCCTGAAATAGCCTGGACTGCCTCTGTCCTCAGCTTCAGTGTGAGTGATGAAACCAACTGAAGTGTATCTTTGGCTAGTGGCCCACTAGAATTTGGATGGCCTTCTTGGAGAAATGTCAGAGGATGTTAGATGTGCTTGAAGAAGCTTTAGACACTCTTGCTGTTCCTTTTAAAACCAAGGAGAAAATAATGTCATTCCCATTAAAAATTGATTGCATTTAGGCTACTCAACAAAACTTTTAGGAAATGCTAAGACAGTATTTTCTTCTGAGAAATAACACGGTTTGAACAGAAGCGGCAGTTGAATAGTCCATTAGCAGCTCTGAAAGCTAACATAATATTACTGGTTTAGCTTGATATGCCCTAAAACTAAGATTCTCAATTCTTTTAGGATACTGATGAAATTCAAGTCAACTACCCAGGGCTGTTTGAGGTTATGGAAGACTTGCAAGGCAAGTATATACTTTGAGGAAACAAACATTTTCTGTATCAAAGATGCAGACATAGAAAAGTTTCACTGTGTGTTCCCTACCTCCAAATCATAGAATGGTTTAGGTTGGAAGGGACCTTCCAAGGTCATCTAGTCCAACCCTCCTGCAGTGAGCACAGCCATCTTTAACTAGATCAGGTTGCTCAGAGCACTGTCCAACCTGACATTGAGTGTTTCCAGGAATGGGGTATCTACCACCTCTCTGGGCAACCTGAGCCAGTGTTTCACCACTCTGGAAAAAAATTTCTTCCTTAAAAAATTATAAATAAATAAAGCTTATTGTAGCAGGGGAAGCATTACTCTCTTCCTGATCTCTAGTGCTTCAGGAGATGATACTTGTCAGCAGCTTTGCATTGGGAAGTGTATGTCAAAGATTTAGTACTTTGTGGCTTGCTGTGAATTTTCTACTTCCCTTTGTTTCATTGTTAGTGAGCCTGTTCAGTGTAAGCTGCTTAAAGGCCTTGAAAGGAAGACAGAAGCCTATATCCCACATACTAACTTTTCTTCTGAGCCTTCCTAATTATCAGGACATTTGGGAAACTGCTTTGCAATGAGAGTAAATAGACTCTCTAATTGGAGTCTGCTGAGGAATGCAAGAAAGAATTGTGATACTTAAGAATTGAGTTAGTAAGCTCTTGGAAGTGTTATTTTGATGCTTATCTGTTATTAAAGAAAATACAGAACTGTGTGTCTGAATAAATGCTTTGTACTCGTGTTTAAACTAAATTATGCTGGAAAACACAAATGATTGAAAACTAAAGCTGAAGAAGTCATAATTTGGAATTATTCCTAGTAATACAAACTATAAATTGCAAAGCACTGGCATTAAAAGGCTTGGATTCTTTCAGGCAGGAAACCTAATTATTTGTGTTGTTTTGGTCTCTCTTGCAGTGAGATTCAGAGGATTCTATTCTGGTTTAGTAAAAATCTGTCATTAGTGCATGACACTTAACTCATGGCATATGCTGTATCTTCTTTTTCTTAAAGCTGAAACATATTTTTAGGTATGGGGGAGAGTAATTGCTCTTGGAATAGAAAACCTCTGCTACACAGGGACACAATGTTGGCAGCTGCTGCAATATACCAACGTAAGTATTTGAGAGGTAACAAGTTAATCTGAAATGACTAAGAACATACTTTTTATGTCTGTTTCTCTGATGTCTATAAAACAAAACTAAAAAACAACCAAAAAAAACCCCCCAAATACCAAAACCACCACATTTTGGAACAGAACTACCATTATTGTACAGGCATTTTTAACTTTAATTATTAGGACAGGATTTGAACTATGTTGATACACCACTGAGAGATATTTTTATTGTCCCAAATCTTTCACCAGGAGACTTTATGATGAATACATCATACCTAGTTCTGTTGTTCTTAGAACTGATATTCTGTGTACAATTCTTTTTTTTTTTTTCCCTCTCCCTCCCTGCCCTAACAGAAATGTATGGGAATAGCGATGGCTCAGTACCTGCCACGTTTCAGATCTACTACATGATTGGCTGGAAATTCCATGAATCACAGGTAATGTGAAGCTGAACTATTTTCTCTTTGAGGGTACTTTTTAAATTACTGATGATTTGAAAGCTTTTACAAAGTATTTTAACGTAACATTAGCCCTATATGATTTTTTTTTTCCTTTTTTTTTTTCACTTAGGCAAAACCAGCCCAGAGAGGATCTGCAACAGTTTCATTGGGAGATCTGGCAAAAATAAATGGACTTCTTTCCAGAGGAAAAAAATAGTTTGTCATCAGAAATAATAGTTGTCTTGAAGCTTTTATAAAAATTCTTATTGCAGATAGTCTTCACTTGTGATTATTTTGTGACTACATTCTGAAATTAAAATAATCTGCCTGGAGCAGTTTTTCCTCATTTTTTTTCATACTGCCTGTACTATCACATCAGCTGTGTAAACTGGTGTTTGGTTTGTTTCTAGAGAAATATTTGAGCAGTACTCTAAGGGAATACATGCTTTTCCAAATTTTGATTAAATTACTGTTCTCAAATGGTAATGCCTCTTCCAGCATTTCAGTATCACAGACTGCAAGCCTTGAGTGTGTATCACTCTGCATTTTTTTATTATTATTCCTAAAGGATGGTAGATTGTAATAAAGAATAGTATTTATTGCGAGTGCATCCTATAAGAGGAAATACCAGAAAATACACAGATCTTGATTATGGATTTTGTGGGTTGGAAGTTACTGTCAGTTACTTTTTGAAATATGAATGTCTCGTGTGTAAGGAAGCGATGAAGTAAGTTCTGTATTGTAAAGATCTCATGTTACTTCACCTACAGCCATCAAATTCAATGACATTTCTAGTTTTGAGGGTGGAAGGAAACGTTTCTGAATCTGAATAGTAGAGCTCAGCCACAACTGAAGTTGAAAACTTCATTGTAGCTGTACCAGAATGTATGTATCATGATTTGACTTAATTTACTGAAAGGAGCAGCAAGTGGAAGAGTCACCTAGCACTCTGAGGGACATGTATGTTTCAAATTTGGTAATTAGCTTAGAATTGGCATTCTATGTAGTTGGTACTCTTGGAGTTCAATGCCTTTTTTTTTAATCTGTTTTTTTATCTCAGCATTTGAAAAAGTAAAGATGGTACTTGAACTGCTAGATAAAAATTACATTCTGCTTTTCTACTATCAGAGGCTGAAAAGCTTGAAGTGACTTCACTCTCCTTAACTTGGTGTGAAGCTGTAACTTCTGGTGTCTAACTGCATTACCAGACATTGATGTTCATGACAAATACTGATAGTTAATCTGAGGTATTTAAAGAAAATGCCTACTTAAAGATTCCACTTGATTGTAGTACTGACAGAGAATGGTAGAAAGGAAAACCATAAAGAATATCTAATCAGGTATAACTGTTTAATCAGTTCTGTCATTGTATCAAGGTGTTGTATCAATACTGGTGAAATGAAAGCTTCACTAGGCTTCTTGTGACTTTATCCAGCAGGTGGAGTTTGATAGAATGGCGTGGCACAGACCAAATAGGCAAGGTAGGCAGGAGCCTTCCAGTTCTGTCAGGGATTACTAAATTAGGATTGAAAGAGTGCTACAGATACTAAAGTTACCTCCTGCTGCTTAAGCAATACTCAATTTTCAAAATAACAGATATGCTGTTTAAAAAGAAAGCTATTCATGCAGTATTCAGCTGATCAGAAGATCAATTTAAGGGCCTCACTGAACAATTTATTTTATCTACCAGGCTCTGACTTTAAGAAACGGGCAGAGAAGGTACAAAACATCTTGATAAGGAGGGGGGGAATCTTCCGTCCTGATTTTGCTTACAAGCCTAATCCATTAATTATTCAAGGAAAATGAGTTCTTTTTTCTTAGAAAAGAAGAGTAACCCTCCTGTTAAAGGGGACAGGGGCTTTAAGTCATCTGGTAGCCTTTATAACCCTTCATGTGAAGACTAGACCTAAAGAAGAGCTTGTCTCTGAAAGTCATGGGTTTTTTTCTATTAGGGTTCATTGGTGTACTAGAAGACATTCCATCCCGTTTTAGGTCCTCTCTGTCTTTGAAATAAGTGAATTTTATTAAGGGGAAACTCTACTTTCTCAAGTGCAAGTTTCTATGAAGTTATGTCAAATGATTGTGGAACTTCATGCACATTTGCTTTAGTAAGTTAATTTCCAGTTACTTGAGCTGGTGGTTGTGACTCAGATGTGTTAAGGGAATGAGGAGGTGGAATGTGCTGGATCAATGTTAATTGGAGAAATGCTCCTACTGTGCTTGTTTCAAGCCCTTATGCAGGAAAGGAAGGATTTCCAGTTCTTTTGATTCCTGCAGATGGGCAATATAAACAGTAAAGTAGGTAAGAATTTGGTTGTTAGTAAGGGAAGGTACTTTCTGAACAGGGAGACATGGAAGAATAGTTTTCTTCCTAACACTTAAAAGAAAAAAAAAAAGTATAAATAATTCAGTTAACTTGGAAGAGTGTTGGGAAGTAGTAGAAATGGGAGGAAGGAGCAGTGTTTGATGGAATTAGGGGGCGTGCAACTGATAGGTGAGGTGTTTCCCTGGCTGACTACATTTGAATATCTGTCTTTAATGTCTGGTTTTAACTGCAATTTTAAAAATTTTTATCTTTTGTGTAGCATTTCTTGGAATTCTGGGTTACTCTGGCTGTTTTTTCAGTAGCTGCTTTCTTGATATGGCACTTGTATGAATAGCTTTGAAAACAGCCATTTTACTAGGAACGTAAGACTTACATTTTAATCATCTGTTTCAGATTTAAGTCTTTATGGCTTTCTGAAATTGTAATAAAGAAGGATGTGGTTTCCAGTTGCTAGTCTAGAAATTGTTTAAAACTCTGAAGTGCATGTTAAAAATCAGCTTTTGCAGTGTAAGTGACTTCTCAAAGGGAGTTGCTAAGGTGATATAGTGTCTTTTGTAAGCTTAGTTACTTTTACAAATCCTGTTGGAAAATACAGAATGCTTTAATCTTGATTATAGAAGAAAGGAAAAGGAGTTCTGGGAGATGATTATTTTGACTAATCAAAAGTTAGGAGCACATAAAAACCAAGAATCCCAAATATTACAAGAAACGCATTTACACTTAATGAGCATTAGTATTTTTGAGTCTCCAGAAGGTTCTGAGGGTCTGAGTCACAGATTAATGAGCATGCTTGTTCACTATCTTTGATTGAAAGATCTATCAATATGTAGTTTTATGCCAGTCTACTTAGGATATAGGGGTCATTAGGCCCTACATTTTGTAACTAGAGCGTTAGATTTTTCTTTAGATAGCTTCTGTGATTTCAAAAGACTGATAATTTGTAAATTTAAAACATGGGAAAGGATTCTTCATAACCTCTAATTTATAAATGTTCAGAAGTGAAACATAAATTAAATTTAACTTTTTTTTACTTTGCTTAGAAGAATTACATATGAATGAGACTCTTCAATGTTTTCTAGAAGTGAGCTAAAATTGAACTTCATCAGTTGCAGGGCAGAGCAACACACCACCCTTTCATATGATGTTTAATTGGAATTTCCTGATGCAAAGGTTGTTGTAGTGGATTAAATTCATTAGAGCATCTTGTTTGAGATACCACAGTAGAAAGCTAGCATGTATGTTAAACCCTTTTTTTTTCATTTGCCTAACCCAAGAACTTTATATCCACTTTTGAAAACCATGATCTATTTTGGTCCAGGTTTTAGATCACTTTTGAAGATAATATGATCTGTATAGCTAGTTGGTTGATTTTAATGAATATCTCAGGTGAAGGAAAAGGGGGGGGGGGGGTAGATAAAAGAAAGCTCTGAGACAGGTAAGTTTTAGCTGAAGGCTGCATGTCACTGTGAAGTAGAAGGCACTGAAGAGAGTACATGTGCTTGGAAGGGAAAACTCGGCTTAAACCAAATTAGTGGTTACTGATTTATTAGTAGCTTGAACTATAACTGTTACTCTGTGAACTATACGTGCAGGATTAATAGCAGCAATATAACAGATAAATGACTGTACTAGACCCTTGCAAAACCATAGTAAGCACCTTCACACCCTTCTGCTGCAATTCCCCCACAAGTTTGCAGTTACGTGCTCGCCTCTATCCCTTTAACAGGAGGATTGGGTTATAAGAGCCCACCCTTCTAGGATGTTGCCCTGCTTACATACATCTTGGGACACATGGGTGCTGTAGCTGCAGGCATACCTGTGCTGTGCTCTCCACTCCACTAATCCACCCACCTGCTGGGATGGTGATGTGCAGACACCGCAGGAGTGCTCAGTGCTTGGTGCACCCTGTGCTGTCAGCCTGCTCACCAGAAGAATGCCAGCTACTGGCTGTTGGAGTGGGACAGGGTGGGGGGGGCATGCTTCCTCAGGTCTTGACAGAGCTTGAGATGCCAGGAGGGCATCTTCTCAGTGTCAGATCAGGTTTTGACTGCTGCTCTCCTTTGCTAGGAATCTCAGTGCTTTTTCCATTTCATCTGAAGCTGACTTTTCCCACCCCCTACCCAAGGTCTCTTGGTAACTGCCTGGTTGGTATTTAACATGGCTGACAGTTGTCTTCATTTTCAGCCTTACCAGATTTTAAGCAAGCACCCTCTCAATTTTGGATATTCCGTTCGCACATATTGCACTCGTGTTTTGTCTTGGCAGCTGATGTTGTCCAGGCTTTTTTGTCAAGAGGAGGCTGTTTGGATTTCCTCTGCGATTTGGAGCTGTTTCTTGGGGTACAAGTTACATTCATAAAGTAAGAAACAAAGCCTTATTTAGAAGAAAAGGGTTCTGTTTGGAACCTTATATTGGAGCAATGATGATAAACACTGGGGAATCTTATTTGGCCTCCAAGTGTTTACGATAGGCTGGAATGTATCACAATATGGCACTTCTCTAATCATATTCCGTGAAATTACGAGGCATAATCTTTTCCACACTCATGAATCCCAATTCACACGCTTCTGTTTCTGCATTCTATAGGGATTCCTTATGCTTTGTACAAGTAGAAGTGCAAATTGAAGTTGAGATCTGCCTGTTATGCAGACTTCTGATCATTGACCTAGTCTTTTAATATTGCACCCAGAGTTTGTGCAAGTACACTAAGACAACATTTATTCACAAGGATAGTTTTATTTACTGTGAAAATTTGCATACTTCTGATTAAGCATAACTTCACGGATGACAAAACTACAGGGACAGAAACACACTGGATGCGGTTCTGCTGTATATAATACCACCTTTTTGGTCAAATGGACAACCTAAAAAAGTGACTGTTTTACTTAGTGCATGAATTAATTTAAATCATTTGGAGGTCTGATTTTAACATTTTATTCCTAAGGTGAAGTGCCCTAATACTGAGAAACTACTTATTCTCTGCAAATACTATCCAAAATGAACAATTTACTAAGGTATTCTAATGAGTAGCAGGTAATTCTATCTAATGTACATCTAATAGGATGTTACTTCAAATTTTTGTTGATACTGGAATTGCGGTGCTCAGTTTTCTCCACTGGTGGATGTAGGTCATGCACCTTTTTTAGCTCCTCTCTTATCTTATCTCTACAAAGTCTATCCTGCTTTAGCATCCAGGTGGCAGGTACATCCATTCTTACTGAAAGCTATTTAAGGGATGTTGTGAAATCTCCTGCTTCTTTTCTACTATATTCTGTTTTCTTTTTGTGAAGGTTTATTAGTTTAAGCTTTGGAATGACTCACCACTTTAATTTGTGCTGAACTTACTGACATTTTATACAGGACTTTGGGTGTCATTTCCTAATATAAGAGTTGCTTTCACTTTTGTAATTAAAAATATAATTCCCATAAAGAACCAGTTTATATTATTATATTCCCAGCCAGTATTTTTCCTTATTGAAGAGCAGAATGCCCTATCTTTCAGAAGTTATATTGCTGCTAATGCAATGGCTGTAGCAAGATTTAGTTGGTGAACTGACGCTGAGCTTCCTATGTAGCCAGGTTCAAAATATAAACCGAAGTCACAGCTTAGTATCTGTGTAACACGCATTTATGTCACATCCCATCTATGTCAAATTTTCTGCCTATGAATCTCAAACAAAGCGATCCTTAGATTATTTTGTCTCCAGGAGACAATTTAGAAGGCATTCTCAGTAGGAGGAACTGTGCTGCCGTCACATCACAGTTCAGGCAACAGAGTTGGAGCACTTGTTTGATGAATGGATGACTGACCTTCCATTAGCACCTTTCACAAAAGAAAATAAAACACCTGTTGTTTTATTTGTTTGTGAGCTTTCCAAATAGTAGCTTACAGTTTTGGTTTTGGTTGTCTGGTTTTCATTTGTTGTTTTTCTTTCGTATGGCTCTGTGAATCTTTATTGTATGGGAAGTAGAACTTTCAATGGATTGAGTGATTGCATCTATATTTGGGACATTTTTACAGCATGATGGCTGGAACTTTTTGGTAGCTGGGAGTTAATTATCCCTTATTCAGAAGGGATGATCTTCTATCAGAAGACAGAACTTAATTTATAGCTTCTATAACTCTGTGGTTACCTATTTCAAAGATACAGAATTAGAAGGAAGTAGTATAACTGGTCTCTGAGATGTTTGGAGTAGATTTTGCTGTTCTGCTTTGGGAGGGGATCAGGTTTATGAACCCAAAGCCTTCATAAGTGCAGGCAAGTATTTCCCTGCAGAGTTTATCTGCACAAATATAAAATTACTGTCTGCACTCCTTGCTGGTATTTTCTACTGTACAGCTTGGCTTTGTTGTACCTAGATTTCTGAGCAGTCACACAGAGACTGTGCATAATTTTAGGTATCTTGAGCATGGAAGTCAGAGTCCTTTAGCTGTAAAAGAATCTAAGTTTGATGTTACAGTACCGAGTACTGCAGCACCTGAGTGCTGCAGTACACCTTTCTTTTCAGATTCTGCTTTTGAGTGTTGCTGAAGAACTCACTCTAACTGCACTGTAAATATTTGTTTTCTAGCAGTTAAGCATCTTGAAAATGCATCAACATGACTTAATATATATAACACTTGAGATGAATTTACAAATGAATCTTGGCATAAATCCCATGTATTTTAACACTGGTTTGTATGCCTTCTCCCCGCATAGTTATTTTCAACCTCCAGTTGATTAGCTGCTTTGTCTTGTGTGCAGAAATGGCCTGTTCAATGCAGTGGGAAGTCAAGTAGAAGCCAGCATTTGTTAATGGATGCTTAGAACAGGCACAGTCAGACATTTAAAATTATTCTAACTAAGCAGTAATTCTCATTTATTTCTAAAGATAGAGGGATAACAACCCAATTACCTAGTTTCCTCACAGACTATAATGAGTACAGTTAACATAAAACTGGTCTGTAAATGTAATGGGCAATTTATTGTTCTGTGGACATTGAAAGCTCTAGCAAAAATGTGGCAAACTGTTTGAGTCTATATAGTAACTTGCTGACATTGGATGCTTCCTTAACAAAATGCATCACTGTAAAATACCAATATAATCTGTTCAGTACAAGGAGTTTTTAAAGTATTGTCTCAGAGTTAGCAGTAGAGTTGACAGTTCCTTCAAGAGAAAAAGCTTGTTTTTTAATCTAGATTAGCCGTAGGTTTTTTTCTCTACGTGGCATTCTGACTATACATTCAAACCTGTAATGTATGTCAGGATGTGTCTAGTATCAGGCCAATTCTGTATGTGCAGCCTCGTCAGAATAGTTGGATCAGTTCTTCAAAATGTAGAATTTACACATAGGTGATACAGATTCAAAAAATCTCAGCATGTTAACACTCCTCTGAACCGAGAAGGGCATGCTGGAGTCCCACAGCTGTTGTAGTGATTCTCAGCCCACAATTCAGGCATCAGCTGCTGCACATGGGAGTGAACTTTGTCAAGTTTGTTGGATGGAACTGGGTATGGGGCACTTCAGAATTTCTGGCTGATAGAATCCAAAGGACAGTTTTCCCTCACTGATATGTTTATGATGGGAATTTCTCTTTGTGATCATATTTTCGTACAGTGCAGTAAAGAAAACTGAGAAAGACATAGCTAAATTGCAGTGACCTGCCAAGACTGAAGTGGTGACAATTATGAGCCATAAGAACACTGTTTAGTAAAACACCAAGTTTCCTCTACTTTGCTTGTACTCTAGAAAGTAAATAAAAAAACCCTGAGGCTTGAAGTATAGAGCCAAGTTTTTCAAAGTATGTTTTCATGATGGACTTTTGATTTCACTTCTTCTATGCATGTAGGCAATACTGGAAAGAGGAAGGAATGTAAGAGACTTTTCCTTATCTCAGACCTCTCAATCATGAAAATGCTTTAATTACTTCAACAGTGCAATCATTTTAAAAGTACTTTTATTACATCATTAATTACAATTAATAAAATTATAACTGCAACTGTGGAAGTAGCAGCAAGTTCTTTCTTGTGCGTTAGAACACTGACATAGGGGCACCGACTTTCTGAGGGATTTATGCCCCACCACACTCTTCCCGACTTGATCATTTTGTACAGCACGTTCTCTGCCACCTTCTTTCCTGTTACAATGCTAACTGAGCAAATGGAGCAGTGTGGCTAATCCCAGGCTGCTTTTGTGGACTGGCCAAACAAAAATAGCAGTGTGTTCAATTTACTTGTTTGTAGGTCCGTGGAAAGATGTATCTTTGCATTTCTAGGATTTGGTTTGGGGCAATGTAAATTATTTTATTAAAAGGTATTATTTGCATATGTTACAGAAAGAAACATGGTCTTTCAGTTTCCTAAGTATGCAATATTGGATCTTCATATTGGTCTTGGATTAAAAATTGCACTCCAGGTTAAACTCAAAGAATTCTAATCCTGTGGGTCTTCTAATTTTAGTTTATTCAAGAAATAGTATTTAAAAGCAAGTGTTAAAAAAAAAATTTAAAAATCGTTTTTGTTTTTGAACTCAATGTGAACCCTTCAGCGAGGGGAGAAAAGCATGGAGCAGTCAGTCCATTGCTGGCCTCCATCAAAGTGAACTGTACTCTTCTAAAATAGAAATTCTTATGCAGTAGAAGTGTACTCAGGTCTTTTGTTCAGAGAGGGTCACTGAAAAGGTAGGTCAAAGTTTTAAATAAATCTCTTTAGAGAGTGTATTCATATTTTATCCAGCAAATCGGTGTGTGTCTCTTCACTAGTAGCTAAAGAGTAGAGATCTTAAGAAAAGTGGAAATTAAAAAGTGTAAAATGCTTTGGGACTGACAAACTAGAAGTAGATGGAAGCAAAGAGCAAAGCTATTTCCCAAGATGTTTCAGATGTAAAGAACTGGACACATGGGTAAGTTTGGAAGCTGGCTGCAAGGCCAGATAAGTAAAGCAACGTTATTGTTTGTAAGAATATTTCTGTTGCAGTCCAATACTTGATTTTTCTCTTCTGTTATTTTTCAGTTTCTTAGCACATGTTTTCACCATCTATTGGACATAAAACACTTATATTCTGCAATGAATGTAAATAATTGTTGAAATATGTCACAGGTCTGTGCTCTGTCAGTACTATCTTCTGCTTGCCTTCTCTTATATAACAGATAAATTATAACTAAAGAGGGGAAAAAGTTACTAAATCCTATCTACAACTTTAATTTTTAAGTGAAAATGAGAATATGATGTTAAGGAGATAGTGCATGGGAAAGATGTTTCAGTGTTGCAATGATAAGGACAGTAAAATAATCTATGTTCCTATAACTTCCTTAGGTCAGAGTTTTCATGTAGAGTCATTCTCGTGGATTTTGGGTTGCGTATGAGTTATGGTTCAAGATCTGCAGTGTAAGGCCTGTCACACTGCTGTACCTGTCTACAGTCCTCATGTATGCAATGCAACAGTTGGCATTCAGAGTAGAGAAATACAATAACCCCCATTAACCACCCACTGAAAGGTCTACATCAATCTAATCTTAGCCTTTTCCTAGTAATAGTATTTTCAGCAGTGTTCTTATGGAACTGACTTTAGTTCATTTAAAAAAATAATAAACTCCAATTCAGTGCCATTAAATGACTGTTTTTACTAAATGGGATACGTGAGAAGAAACATTTAACTGCAACAAGGACATTAAAATCAGTAATCTGTAGGCTATATACAGTTTACATTTCAGTAAAACATGCATCTTTCATTATTTATAATATATTTTGCAGAAATATAACATGTGATTACTCTTTTAGTGTCAATATTTGCAGTTATTGCCACTTGTATTAAGTTGTTTTGCAGCTTGTCCAGCTCATTGGAATACAGCCAACTTTGTGTTGCTGACTATTTAATTTGTTCCTCAAAAAGCATAATTATTTATAAAACTTGGTATGAAAATCATTGTTCTGGTAAATTTTACCTGACAATGCAGTATAAATTGACTAAAGGAGAGAGATGTTTATGATGGGAGGGAAATATAACTTGAAAAGGTACAGCTGTAGTAGAAAAAGGTGTGTGATAAGTACGAAGACCTACCTCTTTCACCAAGAACTGGAATAACAAAGACAAGAGAAAGAAACTAAGAACAAAAGACGGCTCACAACTTGTCTACTGAAGTTCACATTCAAAACTACTGACAGGCTTAAACGTATTAACAACTCAAGGTGAAAAAAACGTCAGTTTTTTCTTTAATCTTATTTAATAACTTAGATTTCCATCTGTATTTTTCCATTTCACCTTTTCTTGCCCTGCCTTCCTCTCTACATACTACACACAACTCTACCAGGTTTTGATTTTAAATCTGTGTTGCTTAGAGGTACTGAATCATGAATCACAACGGATTGTTTCATTCAGTTTGCAGAATGAAAAAGTACGCACCACTTCTGCATTGAATGATAAGTTAGGTTGCCAGAATTTTTTTGGGTTAAGACCTTGACATTCATTCCTTCTCCACAAGCATTTATGTCAGGAAAACTCAATTCCTTGAGCACTCATGGAAAGTAAATGTAAGAAGTGCCCTGGTTTGACTAAAGCAAATTCACTGAAAAATCATAGAATCATTTTGCTTGGAATAGAGTTTTAAGATAACCAAGTACAACTGTCAATCCAGCACTGCCAGGTCACCACTGAAACATGTTGCTAACAATACATTCACACATCTTTAAAACCCTTCCAGGGATGGTGACTCCTCCACTGTCCTGGGCAGCCTTTTCCAGAGCTTGACAACCCTTTTGGTGAAGAAATTTTTCCAAATATCCAGTGTAAGAAGTAAAAAGGGAAAAACTGAAATGTGGCTACAGAAGTGGAATGTGGTTAGACATGGAAATAAGCGTTGTAGCTGGCTTGAGCTCGGGTATTTTTATTACTTACTCAGGAACTAGTTGCACAGTTACATGTACAATTTGACAGTAGATCACACACAAGCCTGGCTGGAACAGGTCTGGAACTTTGACCTCTAGGTTAACGAGTTATTGCAATCTGTGTTTTCATTTGCTGTATGAATTTGTTACTGTTTTTTTAGAGCTGGTGATTATTATTAGACACTACTCTGGAAGGGAATACAGGATGTAGCTACAAACAGGATATAGCTGGCGTTTACAGGCAGTATACAAATAATGCCATTGTTCTAAGCAATCTTAGGTAGGTAGAGGGCTGCAAGTTCCAGATTAAGGCAGCAGGCTCCTGATGACTGTACCTCTGCAAAGGAAGAGCAGAAGACACGAAGAATTGAACAATGAATCTCAGAATGAGTTTTACTTATAGTTTCTGTTTGCTTCTTGTTGCTTAAGCCCTGAAATGCAAAGCTTACAAAGTGGGCTGAAAGTTCCTGCTAACTTTTTTTTACTTTTTTTTCCCCTTTTCTTCTTTTAAAAGGAATGAATGAAAGCTGTCCAGAGCAGCTGAAACAGCACAGGCAGTGCTGGGTTAACAGTTGGACTCAATTATCTTAAATGTCTCTTCCAGCCTAATTGGTTCTGATTCTATGCTTTGATATTTTTTATAGTTGTATATTCAGTTTGAAAGTAGAGGAAATTCTGAGGGCAAAGCCTTTGTTTTGGGACATGACTCATGATAATATTTTTGATCCCTCTTCTTGTTACCAAAAATAAAAAATATTAGCTGCAAACATTCCTAGCTATGTTAAGGAAGCTGTATTGCTTTCATGGGATTGTGCATGTGTAGCTACTTAGAACTGGGGGTGGGGGTACTAGAAGTGGATGGAAAGGCACTCTATTTATCAAGGTTATATTAGTGCCAGAAGGCTAACTGGAGTGAGGAGTCAGGAAATGTACTTGGATCAGTGAATGGTAGGTAGAGTCAGAATGCTATCAACGTATGCAGAGCGCAACTCTGAATTAAAATTTCCAGAGTTTACAGTTCTGTTTTAAAGTGACTGCTCTTGCAAATAGGCTGAGACACAGTAAAGATATGTCCATTTACCCCGTGTTCCCCAGAGGAAGGCAACTATGCTAGTTTTTACTTAGTTGATAGTATCGGGGCTACTCTGAAATCATCCCATCTCCTTTTGGCTCAATTTATTGAATACTGACTTTACAGTGATTATCTCATTTCTTAGGGAAATGCTAACTGAGAATTGTCAAGGGGAGAGGATAGTCCATAGAGCACCAGAGAACCAAAGGGCCAAAATACTTGGACACATCTGACCTTCCTTATGACATATATTGCAGTGTGTATCTGTCTGTCGTAGCCACTTCATCCTCCCTTTTCAATTTTCCCTCGTATGGAAAGTCGTGCCTCACAAAGCCTCTTAAATAATAGTAAATCAGCTGCAAAAATGCAAATTATCAGTTAATGCTTTTTTCCTTGTTAATTTTATTTATGTTCAGCATCACTATGGTCCCACATTACTCATGGAAAGACCTAAAACATGATACATGACCATTGATACATAGCACAACTGAATGTGGATTGAGTGTTGCTGTGATTTGCTGTAATATAATCAGTTCTGCTAATGTAGGAGTAATAACTGTTGATTTCAAATTTTGGAAGTATTTGGGGGGGGGAGTTTAAACTATTTTTTCTGCAGAACTTACCAAAGCTTTTTTCTTTTCATCTGATGTTAAAATGAAGATATATTAAAAATTGCACTTTCTGTTATAAGAATCCTATAATTTGTAATCAATAGGAGAGAGATGAAGAATGGAAAAAAAAGTCTTAATTTAGAATCTGTAGAGGTTATTCCAAGCCCAAGAATAGTATCAGATAAAGGTGTCAAAGTACTGTCAGCAAACACTCTGAGAACAACTCAGAAGCAGGGCAGTTGGAGTGGAGAACGCAGGCTGCACCATCGGCTAAACTAAAGCCCAAGATGTAAGTTCAGGGACGAGCTGGAGAGTTCTGAAGCTGCAAATGAAAAGCCTGAATGTGATGTGAAACAAGGAATGACAAAAACAGGTGTGAAGGACAGGGAGGTGGCAGCTGTATTCCCCAAAAAACCCGAAAGAACGCAGGGTGACAAGCAGGAAAAGGGGTAATGTCAAAAGTATCTACTATAGTTTCAGGATCAGAAAGAGGCAAAATGGATTTAGAGAACAACATGAAGGTAAAGCAGAGTATTTAGCAGCAGCTTAGCTAAAGGAGAAATATGTTTGAGTGTTCTGATGATGGAAGAAAATAAAAGTTTGACAGAAGGGGAAGAGATCTAAGAAACTTGAAACACTTTTTTTTGTTAGTTAGCTCGAGGTGACAAGGCACACCTTCAATTCTACTGCTAATAATGGGAGCTGTGAGTACACCCAGAAGAGATTTAGATCACTCAGGGGCAAAAATGACTTTCGGAAATACTGCGAATAGGTGATGCCATTTAAGTGAAAGAGACAAAGTGCATCAAAAAAGCTGCCCTTGAGACTGCAGGAGAAAGAAATTTGTCTTTTATCTACTTATTCAATGAGGGGAGGAGGAATTATTACTTTTCCTTTCTTCTTTGGCATTATATAGATGAATAGGTGCAATCATCAAAAAGATTTTAAAAATATTAAGGTAAGACTTGGACTTTGTCATTGTCTTCCTGATCGCATGGATAAGACAAATTTCAGTGAAGGGAAAGTATACTGTAGATTCAAAGGGTTTAGAACTAGCGGAGCTACAGGAATTGCTTTGCTATACAAAAGACTGAAAAAGCTTTGGAGACTGTTCCATGGAACAGGTTTGGTAGTGAAGATGAGAGACTGAAACAGAGAAGAGACGGTGTGGAAAGTGGTCTGGGCTGACTCTACTGCATGTGAAATTCAGGATAAGCTCAGTATTTCTCAGCACTGTGAACCAAGATGAGTTTTAGTGCCCAAAATGTGAAGTGAAAATAGATTTCCTCTCTCAGAGAGAACGAAAAGTGACTTCTGTGGTTGCTTCGATTTGACTGAGTGTAAGTCTGCAGCCATTGTAGACAAGAAGACACAGTGCCATGGCAACTGCTATGAGACTTAGCAAGTCTGTCTCTTCTTGCCTTCTCTTGTTATGCTTTTTCCATCCTGTTATTTCCTTTTCTTTCCGACCTGCCCGTGCCCCCCACCCCCCCCCCAATAGTTACTTGCTTTGCTAAGAAGTGAATAAAAATGAGGAAAGATGTCATATAAATCAGTAGATAAGGGAAAGAACACACACAGGGATTATATCACATGTTAAAAGTACTAACAGCAAAGTTGACTGTGTTTAATGGGCAGATGAAAAGGCATGTTTCTGTTTTCTCAGTAAATATTTTACTGTTTAGAAATCCAGCAGTAGGAGTAATTATTACAGACTGATTTAAGGATACAGGTGAGGAAGCACTTCAGGATATCTATTTGCTTCATGTTGGCAGCTTCATATGATACAGTCCATTAGTTTTCAAAGGCTTCAGTGGAATCCAAGATACTTTCAAACAAAAAGGAGTTTTTCATGTTGATTGGTAAAGTTTTTTGTGCCTAGGGCCTTGACTACTTCAGAGGCTTAATATCTGTCTTTGTGCCACCACCTCATAGGGGCATCATTCATAATTCACTGAAGAAACCTGAATGACTTCAGTAAAGGATCCAAAAGACATCTTATCCTGATCCAAGAGCTCAAATGCCAGAGATCCTACTACAGACCTTATTTACCATGGTTAATTATTTTCACTTTCTAAAAAGGTGAACCTTACCTCCAGCCTTAAATCTTGAGCTTCCAGGTGTTGAATTGATTATGGACTGCTATATAAGACTGTAGCCCTTCAGAGTCAAAATTAATCCAAGAGTGGCTGGTGATGAAATTATCTTTTAACACACTTGGATGAAGAATTAAGACAATGTTTTTAGAGCTGCTCATGCTAAAAATATCATGTAGTTGAACTAAGCACTGTATATTTAGCTGTGAACATATTTTGACTGTTTCACTCAATTTTTGTGCTTAATTTCCTTCAATTTTTTGAGGGAAGATGACATTTTTTTTTTTTTCTGGAAGAGATTAATAGTTAAATACAACTTTTTTTTTTTTTTTACATTTTTATTGATTGCAGATATGCAGACTGTATATCTTAGCTAATTTTTAGTGCAAAGAATATTAATGTATTACAGTTATGTAAAATGTATGGTTGTGCAACCTGAGATTGTGAGCATTTATCTGTCCATCATTTTTAATGTGCTTAAGGTTTTACAGTATGTCTTATTTTGTGAACTGATGCAAGAATAAATCCTCTGATGATAGAATAACTACAGTTTGCAGTACCAAACTAAATGTGGGTTGATTTCACTAATTTTGGAAAGAAAATATTCAGTATGGAAGTTCTTAGAGCACCTTTCCAGTTCAAAAGCATGTTGGTAAATCTGGACAGAAAACTAGCAGTAGTAGAGCTAAGTGAGATTTTACATTTCTGCAGCACATCTCAGCAATCAGCCAGACCTCACTGGTTTAATATGCATAATCTAGTCCATGGTTTAATGAGATCTTGAGCTATTGGCTCTAAAGATTGTTAGTACACTGGTGAATAGCCTTGCAGACTTCAGGCATACAATGAAAATTTGCTTCCTCTTTAAATTCAGCTTCTTGGATAGAATTTATTACTTCCCTAAATATAAGCGGCTGCCAAAATTCATTTTATATTATAGTACTCCTTTCTGCTATGTGTACCTCTATCTCATTAAGTGGATTACATGGCTTTCTCTCATAATGAAATGCAGATCAAATGTTATATAGTAATATTTACTAAAAACATAAGAAAGTACACCTTTTCAGCTGCAATTCTGAAATTCTTAAAGACAGAAGAAGACTGCTTTTTTCCCAGAAACATCTGGTAGATATAAAAATGATAACTTCTCCTTATAGATGTGATAGTAGAGTCAGAAATATCACAGGTGAAATGTGCTCTGTTCTTTCCCACTTGAATTCCATTTAAAGATAATTCTTTCTTTGCCTATTTTATACTTTCAGTCTCTGGGTAATACTGATGTCCTTCAAAGTTTTCTGTTGTATATGGGTTATCTGGACACTGGCAAACTTAAATATTAGTAGAGCTCAGGGAACTGAGAAAAAAAAAACACCTTAGAGCTCTTAGGGTCTTATATATTAATTCAGTAAGTGTTTGCTTTATTTGATAACAAAATAAAATTTCTATTTCCACTCGGTACTTAGGGTCAAACCAATCTAAGAGAATTGTTTACAAAAATTCTTCTGCATGTTTTAAAATTTGATCACGGCAAGTATTGTGGACTCAAGCCTTTCTCCATATGAACTTGCAGAGTCCCAAATCAAAATTCAACCCATTTAACGTCAATCACATAACTAAGTTAAGGCTTCCTACAGAAGTGAGAGGATTAGCCCAGTGGTCTCCACTGAGCTCAGTGTAACCAAAATGCTCAGTGTAACTTGGCCCTGTATCTTTGGAGTTTAGTCGTAGGCAAATATACAGCATTTCCACAAGTTTGGCTCAGGTATGATTTAAGTGTAAACTGAGTGTATGTTATTAGTTATCTCAATCTGTATCCTAGAGAGATTTATTTGGATAATACTGCCACTAATTCTGATTTATCTGGTTTCAAACTGAGTCACTAATTACATGATTTCTAAGAGCAAAATTCTGTTTCCCAGCTCTAAGGGTAAGTAGAGGTGAGAAGAAGGCTAGTTTACTACTGTGCCTATAAGAAAACAGTTCTTGTTATGCCTATGTGCTGACACTGTTCTGCTCAACTCTGTCCTTTACTCTTTTTTACATTTTTCCATCCTACGTGGTTGTGGAGTAGTGGAAATTAGCCCAATCTGAGTGCTGGAGTCAAGCTACAGAATTTTCTCAAAAAGAACAAAAAGCAGGAATCATATTCCTTCTATTCACCTGATCAGCTACATTAAGCCCAGCCCTTATGAACTCCTTAATTATGGCAATTTATCAAATTCAACTTAAAACACATACCTTTTCCCAAATGCCATATTATAAGCATGCCCTATTTTGGCTGTCTTTATGAAAAAGTAGAAAGCTTTATTTAAAATAAGACAGTCTTTCCACCCATCCTCAAAAGCTGAAAGAAGCTTGATATATTATATGCTTTCACTGTGTTTTATATAGATTGAAAAGTATCACAATGCACAAAATGGGTTTCGTTGATTAGGTTCTTAGTCTGTAATTTCTCCCCAAAAGTGATTATTGCATATGCAGTCCTACTCAAGAAAGAGACTCATGACAACAAAATAGCCAAAACTTAGTGTGGGAGGTGGAAAGTTGCTGAATTTGAAGTCACATGAGAATAGTTATATATTTCAGCCGAAAAGCCTGTTCTCTAAAGACTAAGGTCAGGCTAGAGCTACTAGAGCCATACAAACGAGAAATCTGAAATGCTTGTCGCAGTGAATTGCTATATATGGGAGATGCATTACTTTTTGTGAAAACATGCATCAGTGTTTGTAAATATTACCACTTAAAGTACCTTCCCTGCTCTTCCCAGTATTTCTGAAAATGCTCAGCAAAGTACAAACTATAATCAGTATATTTATTTGTGTGTCAATGATTTATATTTATGGGGTTTTTTTCTGAGAAGGCAAGCCTTAGGAATGAGGAAGTACTTGCATCTTCGTTGTTTTGCAAAGCTTCGCAGACTATGCTGACCTAGTAAGTCAGAAGTGGTTCCATATTCTTTTCTGACAAGAATAGAAAGAGAAGAGACTCACCTGATTTGTTTTTCCTACAGCACTGAAATGGGAAGGAACTTTCTTCTAGTTTCAATCTGTCTGGCAGCCTCAATCCCCCTGTAGCTGGAGATACAGAACGTACTTCGATTCCAAATTTGACCCTTATTATCTTTTTGCCATACTTCTAGTTTTTATAGCTACTGCAATATTAGAAGCTTTTTTTGATCTAGACTGGAGTATCATTATTTTGGGCACAGTGAAAACTTCCACCCCAAGAAGTCTTAAAATGCAATCTGCTCTTCTGTAAGCTTTTCAGTTCTGCAGACTGTGTCTGTATTAGCAAATAATGTGAAGCAGGGGATGTGGTTCTGCAGAAACAAATAGGTGGTGCTGCAGGCTCAGTGTACTCACTGTATGTGTTTTGGAGGGGTGGGGTTTGCATCAGACTGGTTAAGATCTCATTCTGTGAACTAAATGTCCATTAATGGTTGATGGGCACTTTCAATTTAGTTTCATCTTAAACTAGTCTCATTAGTGCACACCAAGTGGTCCATGATGCCAACCAAAGCAGATAAAGGGGGGCAATCAGGAGTTTTGCTTTGAAAGTACATTCTTGAGAAAAAAATAGCACACCCATGACTTTTTGTGTAAAACATGTTGTTGTAGTAGTGCAAGCACATTATCTGTGTCCAAGAAGTTCCTATCCTGAGTGCCTAATGAATCCACATATCTGAATAGAATCCAGTTGAAACCAATGGCTTAAGAGCCAAAGCAGCACATCTGAGCAATCAGCCAGACCTCACTGGTTTAATATGCATAATCTAGTCTATGGTTTAATGAGATCTTGAGCTATTGGCTCTAAAGATTGTTAGTACACTGGTGAATAGCCTTGCACACTTCAGGCATACAATGAAAATTTGCTTCCTCTTTAAATTCTTCAACTTCTTCCAGTCAGTCCTGTGTTTCTATTATTTTCTGTGCCCTTTCATAGACCTTAATGAGTTACAAGATAACACACTTTTTTTGTATGCTAGTGACTACTTTGAGCAAAACTCAGGATACAGTGTTAGAGCAGAGGGATGAAACTCATTCACATGAATAAGCAAACCAGTATTTCCTTTTGTACTGCTTTTTGCCCCATGCTGCCCAAAAATTTTAACAAAAATATTTGAGAGTGTCCCCCAAACCCTCTGCTACCCAACACATAGCTCAGTGGTTAAAGGCTCAACTTTTTTAAAGTGGCATATCTTCAGCCTTCTTAACCTAACAGCAGATGATAATAAAACATAAGACCTAACGTTGAGATGAAATAGCAGTATATAGTAAAACAAGGATATCAAACCAGCCAGTTTGTTAACATATGTTAAACATAATGAAACTGTGCATAAACTAGAATAAATATGCACAAGAAAATATTTGCAATGGTCTTCATTTCTCCTTTTAGTAATTATTGCATGATACAGAAAAGAAAGAACAGTATCTTTGTGTAAGATCACTTCTTACTTATGACAAAATTCCTCAACAAGTCAGCACAGAGGGATTGTTTGGGGGGAATGAAGATAAATAGATGGGTTTCTTTGATAAGGAATAGTGCTTTAGGTCTACCATTGTTATTGTAGTATGATTCAGGATAACTGGCCTGTCTCCTGGTGTTGTGTACCTAAGTATACTGGTGAAATGTGGAAAGCTACACAAAAGACTCTAACAAATCATCGTAGTGATTGCTTTGCTAATGCTGCAGCAGGAGCTGGATCTAAGAATGGAAGCAACAGACAGAGCCTCCACTGTTTTACCCTCTGTGATGCAAAAGGTAAGAATTAAAAGTTGGAAAAAGAGACAGTGCCAGGGCTTACACTGGGAATTATCAACAGTTTACTCTTTGTCTGGCTTCAGAAACAAGGCCAACAAGAAGTGCGAACCAATGATAACATTTACCAAAATGTAGGCTGTTTCCAGGAGTTCTGTATTTACTGTTGCTACACTAACGGAACTGTTGCAAGAATGTTGGTTTGCAAAATAAGATACTTTCATTCTACCATCCCCCATGTAAACTTGATGTTCTACTGATAATGTATTAAGGATAAAATTATCTTTTTTAACATAAGAAAACTCAAATTGATACTTACTAGCTTCAAATGGTAAAATATGGTTTCAGACATTACAGGTACAATTTCTTACAAAGCCCACTATACTTCAGAAACAAAGTTAAAAGTAAAAAATATGACTTAAGGTACAACTTGTTTATATTTATTTTCTTTTTTAAGTACAATATAACCTAGTGAATTAGTGAAATTTCTCGTTAACTCTTCTGTATCAGGGTCAACATTGCTCCTATGTCTACCCACTAGCCACTTGCAGAATGGAGCATCAACAGTTCCCTCAGGAAACTCAGTCAGCTTTGTTAAATATATTGCAATAGTATGGTTTTAATTTGTATGGTACAACTTAACACCTACTGTTGTAGTTAATGTAGGGTTCAGTAATCTATTAAAAAAAATAATAATAATTTGGGGAACTTGGAGTGCAAATGGCTGAGCAGATTTTGCTTGTACCATCCATGAAGAAGTGCACAGGCCTCGTGAGCTATGGCTCTGCTGGCTGAGCTGGATTTCTATGAAATCTTAAATGTAGCTTTTTCATGCTTTTCAAGACTAAGTAAGGTGTAAGTATAATAAAATGTGAAGCCATTAAAGCAGCAAAGTTCTGCTGTCAGATTCATTTCTTGGCTTAAAGCACTAGTGCACAGTTGAAATTTGAGATACATGTCTACAGTGGCACAAAATGCATCAAACTGTGTCTAGTGGGAGCTCTGCAAAGTTATTTATTTTTTAGAATATGTCAGCAACTCAAACCACAAACTTTTCTCAGGCTGAAGTATACCCATTCAATTTAGTAAAGATTTCATAGGCACATTTTGGAAATTCTGAGGAAGAATGAGTAAGGAGTTAACTGGCTAGTGGTGAAATCCAAGTTTCCCCTGTAAGTCACCTTTTTTCATTAAAAAAAAAAAAAAAAAACAAACCAAAAAAACAACCCCACAAAACAAACATAAACCCCCAGCAGCACTACAGGCTTGGGGAAGAGTGGCTGGAGAGCTGCCAGGCAGAGAAGGACCTGGGGATGTTGATTGACAGCCGCCTGAACATGAGCCAGTAGTGTGCCCAGGTGGCCAAGAAGGCCAATGGCATCCTGGCCTGAATCAGAAATAGTGTGGTCAGCAGAAGCAGGGAGGTGATCATTCCTCTGTACTAGGCTTTGGTGAGGCCACACCTCAAATACTGTGTGCAGTTTTGGGCCCCTCTCTACAAGAAGGATGTTGAGGTGCTGGAGAGGGTACAGAGGTGGGCTACAAAGCTAGGAAAGGGTTTGGAGCATGTCTCTTATGAGGAAAGGCTGAGGGACCTGGCACTGTTTAGCCTTGAGAAAAGAAGGCTGAGGGGAGACCTTATTGTTCTCTACAACTACCTGAAGGGAAGTTGTAGCGAGGTGGGAGTTGGTCTGTTCTCCCTGGTGACAAGTGAGAGAACAAGAGGAAATAGTCTGAAGTTGAACCAGGGGAGGTTCAGGCTGAGTATCAGGAACCATTTCTTTCCAGAAAAGGTTGTCAGGCATTGGAATGGGCTGCCCAGGAAGATGGTGGAGTCACCATCCCTGGAGGTGTTTAAGAGCCAGGTAGATGTTGACCTTAGGGACATGGTTTAGTGGTTTTTGATATGGCTAGGAGTAAGGTAGGAACTTGATGATCTTGAAGGTCTCTTCCTGCCAAAACTGTTCTATGATTCTATGACAAGTGGTGTCTCTCATGGGTCTGTACTGGGACCAATGTTGTTTAGTATCTTCATCAATGATACAGACAGGGGGATCGAGGGCACCATGTGCAAGTTTGCAGATGACACCAAACTGCGTGGTGTAGTTGACATGCCAGAGGGATGGGATGCCATCCAGAGGTACCTAAACAAGCTTGAGAAGTGGGCCCTCATGAAGTTCAACAAGGCCAAGTGCAAGGTCCTGCACCTGGGTTGGGGCAATTCTCGGCATTAATACAGGCAGGGGGATGATATGATTGAGAGCAGCCTTGCAGAGAAATACTTGGGAGTACTGGTGGATGAAAAGCTGAACATGAGCCAGAAATGTGCACTCACAGCCCAGAAGCCCAGCAATATCCAGGGCTGCATCAAAAGAAGAGTGGCCAGCAGGTTAAGGGAGGTGATTCTCCTGCTCCACTCTCCTCTGGAGAGATCTCACCTGGAGTGCTGTGTCCAGCTCTGAGGCCCCCAACACAAAAAGGACATGGACCTGTTGAAGCAGATCCAGAGCAGGGCCACAAAAATGATCAGAGGCCGGGAACACCTCTCCTCTGAGGAAAGGCTGAGAGACTTGGGGTTGTTCAGCCTGGAGAGAAGAGGGCTGCAGGGAGACCTTATCGCAGCATTTCAGTACTTAAACGGGGCCTATAAGAAAGATGGGGACAGTATTTTTAGCAGGACATGAAAATGTCCAGATTGTGTTTCACATCTGAATTAAAGGGCCTATCTATTTTTATTTTGCTATGACAGAGCATTTTCCCTTTCTTCTGGTAGGATGTGAGGTAAATTTGACATTATTTTCACACTCTTCCTATTTCTTTCTTTGCCATTTAAAGGGAGAAAGAAACAGCGGGTACGTGATGAAGTATGCCTCACCAGAACTAGGAGATCTGGGGAAACCACCATCCTATAAGATTGAAGAGGGCAAGGAAGCAACTAGTTTCTTTTATAGTGAAGTCTGGCCCTTCTGCAGCTTTATCAGTGTCACATGATGCCCACGAAGGAATTTTGTCCTTGTGAACCACTTCAAATGTTATGATTTGATCCATTTTTTTTTCTGATACACATGCATGCAGAGACAAAATCAGGAAACCCCTTCCAGTACCTGGTGAGGACAAGGCAAGCATCAGAGATTGCCGCTGTTTCTTTATTTCTTCATTTGTTGATATCGTGCTCACCACATTACAAATACTGTTGTAATGCCTTAGGTATCTGTACAACATCTTCAGAAGAAACAGGTTCCAGTAACAACTTCTGCAACTGCAAACCTAAAAACAACTGTTTACATTTGGTTTTTCACTGATTAGACCAAGGCTGGAAAAAGATAATTTCCTGTGCTTGCAAAGAGTCACGCAAGAACCCCACGCAGGAACCAGTACTATTCAATATATTCAGCAATGACCTGGATGAGGGCACAGAGTGCACTGTCAGCAAGTTTGCTGATGATACAAAACTGGGAGGAGTGGCTGACACACCAGCAGGCTGTGCTGC
>WTSP01001356.1:12733-30203 GCA_025331215.1 Actenoides lindsayi | reverse complement strand
GTAAACTGAACCAACACCTGGTGTTTTGTTAAGTTCTGTTTATGGTACATTGGAAAAATATTTTGAAATGGGTGTTGGTAGTCTTTAGCCAATCCCCCTAGGAGATGGGTGATCACTGATCAATCACCCTATGGGGCTAGGGTATATAAAATGGGGATATAAATTAATAAAGTTGCTTCTTTTGCCTTCTCTTGCTGAATTTGTGTGTTGCTGCATCTCTCCGCTCCCGATATTAACAGCGACACAAAGGTATAAGGGAAACAAGGTTAAGTTCTAAATCAACTTCAAATGCATTTATTCTTACTTCTATTACTTTTATCCCCATAGTCTGAACTGCAGAATAGAGTTCCCACAAAGCTGAACACTGACCCAATAAATCTTCATGTTTCATCAGACAAAGCAATTGAATTTTGAAGTTGTTATCTGCCATTGTTTGAACTTCTGGAGTTCTTTGCTATAGATGTAGTCTTTATTAGATAAGACTGTCTTGAATTTGCCATAATTTCAAAATAAACTGATAACAATAACATAGAATACTGTCTGTAGGTAAGGAACAGAAGCAGGAGGAGCACATGGTACAAGAAAGGCTGTGTCCAACCTTAGGCAACCCAGCTCTGCTCCAGGACAAGTAATGGTTATCTTAGCAGCTTGCTTCTTGAGAAGAGCTCAGCACCATAAAGTTTGAGTGGTCAGATTCAAGTTCTGGGAACACCAGTGTCAGCTCCATGCAAACTTAATGTGCAAGCATGTGGGCAATGCTGAAGGAATCCATGGAGGTAGTTCCTGAAATTGTAGATTTTTGTTTTGATGGGAATGAGGAGGATTTCTGGTTTTGCATCTCAGGGTGTGGAGGGTGTGGAAATTAAAAGAAATTTGTCTCCTTTTTCTCCCACTCCTGTTCTGTGATTCACATATCCTGACTTACTTTCTTATAAAGAAAAGCAACATGGTTAACTTCTCTAGTCATCATTTTGGTGTGTTCATCTTCTTTTCACATCAAATGCTTATTTAGTAAATACCTTGAGCACAATTTGTAATTACAAGGACAAATTCAGTATGTCCACAGAGTGTTTTAGAGGATTTATTATGATCTACTTGTTTTATCTTTCCATTAATATTTTCTGGAGTAATTTTTATGCCTCTAAAATAAATTAACTGATGAACCTGGAATGAAAAGTGGGTTTTAGACCTAAAGACCAAAATTCCTGAAAAGTCTTCAAATTCTACAGCTATGGGATTTTAATGAATGAAGTAAGGAGCAGCACACAAGAGGTCTTCAGGTAAGACACCTTCTATAGTATAAGCAGTAAGTGAAAATATGTCTTGAAAATTCATCCCTCACTTGATATTTATTTTACTATCCATTATGCATTTTCTTTTAGGCTATATTTTCTATACTGTAATATTGCACAATGATAAATGATTCAACAAAATTAATATAATGAAAATTGGGTTAGAGATTACTTATGACTTACCTGGTTTATACAGACAAGGGAGTATAATAAATACAATGTTATCAGGTTAATCTATGTTACTTTGGACATTACCACACTTTTAGTTCATTACCAGCAACAGTTTTGCTGTGTAGGTTTTGTACCAGCTAAGTTGCTTAGCAACCTTAACTCCAGGATAATGATGTCTTGCTGCCTGTGATTAAATAATGTTTTTTTCCAGTATTCTGTTTATGATATATCTAGCTTGCATATTTTCTTGTTTGCAAACTCTGTTCCTCATTTTTCGTTCCAAATATAGCAAGGTATAGATACATTCCTTGAATAATTTTATATTTAAAATTCACCACAGTCACCTAGTCAAGTGAATGCAAATAACACAATAGTATTACGAAAAAACCCAAACTGTGCAGTAAGGCAAAGAACAGAAAATGGAGAAGCAGTCTATAGAACTGCTACTGATACCACTGAATAAATCCTTAAAACCTTTTCAGCACAAGTGCATTGCTAATAACCATGGATAATGCTCTAGTTGTATGACTTAATTCTTCTCTTATATAAATAAATAGAAAGCTATGGGACTTGCCCATATGTGATGCTGTACTTTGGACTTGGTCCAGAAAAGTGAAATACTATACTTTAAGTGGCAGCAAATGTCTCTTGTTACTGTTAGTAGATGGATCGATTAGTTTCATAGTATTTGCAGAAGACTGTTGGACCTCAACATTAACAGTTTTCTGAGCTAATATCTGAAGGATGGCGCACATTAAAATGGATATTGGGTGACATTATCTATTCGATATATTTCAAATTATTCTGTTAATTCCTGCAGAGCTTATCCCCATGGTTACCGTGACAGAAAATTAATCAAACAGAAATAATTTGAAATTAATCCATCCTGAATAAGATTCCAATGGTACCTAGAGTCTCATTTAAGCACTGGGGCATGGGTAGGAGTGACAGCTCTTTAGCTAATAGTGTAACCCATGCCTGCTGGAAGGAGGGATTCCATCCCAGGATTTGGTGTCTCTGTCATAAATTACTTTCCAGACTGTAGGAAGTAGTGGGTTTGGAATGGAGGCCTAGATAGGAGCTACTGGTATAAACTGCCTGCTTCCACTAGGCTGGAATTAAATCACTAATACTTCATGGTGTAGAGATTTGTAACTGAAGTACTAATATTGGTATGGATGCAACATAAATGGAAATACATTTATGTGACAACACTAGAAGTTCCAGCAAAGTAAGTGTTACAGGACTGGGACTTGTATTGAACTCTCAGGAAACTGTACCTAGTAATAACATCAAGGAATATGTTGTTTAAATCTCTGATAAGAACATAGCACTGATGCTTCCTCAGTGCAAGACTCTCCATCCTAAATCCAAGAGGATGGCAACAAGTTTCAGCCTATTGTATTATGCCAGTCCTTTCCTTTTTCCCCAGCTGGAAAAAATACATTAAAAAATAAAATAAAATAAAGAAAAAAAAAGAAAGACAATGCATAGAGAGCTTAGCTAAGGCTTATGGAGCTACTGGGGTTAGAAAGCAAAACATCAGGTGCACAAACGGGTAAATGGTTTGTCTTTGTGCTTCACTATTAATTTCACTCTAAATTCAGCTATCTTCATCCAAGAGATGTGAACAACTCCTGTAGCATGGCATTTAACTACCATTTTGAAGAGCTTCTAATATGACAAGTTGCTTACAGTTCCCTGTTTACTTTTATTTTAACAATTATCATTACTTAGAAATACAGAAATTCTGATCTAACCTAGCATTTGGAGTAGGCTTTTAGTTACTGAGCTTGACTGGCTTTCACTGCGATGTTGGGTATACAATGACAGAAAAAAAAACAATTACAGAAAGCAGGAGAGGAAGGTATCTGTAACATGCAATTGTATTAATGTCTATAGTGAACTTATTGTTACAGTAGTTTCTTTAGACCGATGATGTAAAATCTCAGCATTTGTTAAATTAATTCCTGCTGGATCTGTCTGGTGTTTCTTGAATATTTTTGTGAAGAATACTTTAAAAAGAGATGTGCTACCTCAATAGAAGTTGGAAGTTGTCCCAGGTAGGATATAGTTCCTCTGCATGAAGCATTTGTTTCAAACATCTACCTTCCAGATGTGTAACAAATCTGAGATTGTGGTTGGTGCTTGGTTTGAACTGGAACTCCTGTCATCCTATTGTTGCCATAGTTGCCATGGGATCTGAAGCAAATTAAAAATGTAGCTCCTCACAAGGAAAATTGTGCCACCAAAATGCAAGACTTTGATAAGAGCAATACCAATGCATAATAGGAATACAGTAAGGTCAATTAAAATACCCTTTTGAGTGACAGGGAGTTCTGCTAAATTTAGTTCATGTTTACTCTATATGTTACACCATATAAGCATGCTCTTACAAGTATCTGGCATCTGGAGATCCCCCTTT
Source organism: Actenoides lindsayi (assembly GCA_025331215.1). NCBI lineage: Eukaryota > Metazoa > Chordata > Aves > Coraciiformes > Alcedinidae > Actenoides > Actenoides lindsayi. The sequence goes on along the minus strand of WTSP01001356.1, from coordinate 26,315 downwards.
ACTTGAAATCACATATTAATTAAAACACTTTGACTTATGTTGGACTAAATATTAGTCTGTACAAAATGATAGTGAGAAACATCCAGGATGCTATCAACAGATATAAAAGGTTGAGGATCTCATCCACTGATAATTATGAATAAAGTCAGTAGTATTTGGAGCACTTGATTTCTTTTCATAATGAGATCCCCAGTAGGGAGTTCACAGTGGTAACTTGGCTGGCTCTCGAGTTGAAGGTACGCTGAATGATATCAAGTTGTAATAGGAAGTGCATCTTGTATGAATCATCAGAAAACAGCAACTGGGAATAATGCGGTATTTTTGAGGGAATCTCTATGACCCTTGTAGTTAGTGCCTGTGTAGTCACAAAGGAGTTTTACCCAGTCCAAAATTCTTCAAAATGGTATCTGCTATTTAAGAAAATTTAGCACATCAGAAAGATTGAATAGTGATAAGTTAAATTTTTTTCTATTTTTTAATTATAGCTAATGTTTTTTACCACAGGGAAACATTTTGACCTTGGTAGCATTTAATGACAAGCCTGTAACTTCAACAGCTAAATATAGTTTTCAGTGGTAGTGTAACAATATCTGAAGTAAGATAGTCAAAACAACTCTCACATTATACACTCACTCAAAATTCAGGTTTAAAAACTTCATGGGGAATTGTATTTAATATTTAGTTAAACATTGCCAATTATCTTTGGAACCATAGAATAAAACAGAACTTTAGTTCTTGTCACAAAAAGTGACATGGCACAGCCTGTTCCAATATGAATGAAGCTCTGAACATAAGTAATCCTTTTAAAGAATAAAAAGGAAATACATTAAAGGTTCAGTGGCTCTCACTTAAATCAGTTATTCCCAATACTGATCAGGAAATGTGATCCTCTTAAAATGATCTCAAAGAGGATGCTGTCATTTTGATAATTACACGTGACCCCAATTTATGCTAAGATACATGTAAAAGTAAACTACATTTTACTGCTATTCAAATATTTATAAGCTTTCCAGCTGAGTAGTGCTGATTAAAGCTTCATACACTTAGAAAGAAAATTTCAAATAGCACTTTTAGCTTGGCTTTTATAAAACCCTTTTATTTTATTTTTTTTCCTTCACCTTGATGTCATACAGCAGCACAGCTGCAGTGGCATTATGTGCAGAAGGCCATCCTAACTGAAGAATAAATGAGGAGCTACTATTTCCATTGCATTCAAATTTCCCACAACTTATTTTGTTGGCATTGATAGATTCTAATTCAGAATTGTGGGGTTCAATTTTAATTATTTAATTTGAATGTTTCCCAAGGCCTTTAAGAGTAGTTATAGAGAGTGTAAATCACTGAGCATAGAGTAGTAGAGAGTGTAGAGTGCTGTTCTGAACACCAGCAGCAGTTTTTCCACTGACTGTGAACTAACTACAATATATTTTTTGGCAACAGAGATCTTTCAAGTTCTGGTTTTCCTCCCACACTCTCAGAGCAGTAGTTTCAACTTAATGTGACTATTACTTGGTAACATCAATATTAACATGACGTTAGGATTAATAAAATTAAAGAATAAAAAAGATGAACTGGAAGCTAACTTTTAGAGATGTCTAATTCAGACTTACGTAAAGTCTCTGCTCTTTTAAGAGTCCTCAGCATTTATTAAAGCCAGGGCCAGATTTACACTGAAAGCTGCAGAAACCTAAAGGAATTTACCAGAAAAAAGGGCCAGTAAAATACTGCCAGGTTACTGATAACCCAGATTAGTGTCTTCACTCGGATCGACCCCTTGTGCCAGTTCAAGGGGAGAATACAATGGGGTAAGAAAAAGGGGCTGAGGTAAAGATGACTCTTTCTTTTTGGCACTGACAACATAACCTCTCTTTGGAATTATGTTTGTCTTTGGTGTAAAGGAAATTCTGCTTGAGGATTAAGCAGAAGAGAAAAAAAATTTCTTCCATTCTACCTAAAGCAATCATCAGTAATTTCTTGGGTTGGAAATTTATTGTTCTGAAGCCTGATTTATATTTTTTTTTTTTTAGTTAGTTGGGCTGTTCTGGGGAATAAATGTGGAACTACTTCCTTAAAAAGGCAAAATACATGGCCTGAAAAATATGACTTCAAATGTTTGTCACTATCTAAACTAAAATTGCTCAGTGTTCTTATTACTTGATAAAGGTAGCATTAAGCAATTGTACTGCAAAAGTTTAAGTGGAGAGTATTCTTCCTTTAATAGAGTGCTACAGCCACAAGTGCTCTCTCTGTAGAGTGCTGTGCATCAGACAGCAGATCTTTATAGAGAGGTGCCTCAGGTACTAACATGTCTCATATTCTTATTGAGCATGTTGGATTCTTATTTTTCCACAATAAAGATGAATCAGGGTATGCAACCACAAATCATTTCTTGAATTGCTTAGAAGACATTTGTGCTGTGGATAGCTTCTAGAGAAGTACAAATTGCTGCCTTATTATGAGGAACACACTTGCTTCTCAATCTACCTTCCCTCATCTTCAAGTTCTAAATAAGATTTTCAGCTATTTTTGTGTGTGTGTTTAAGGATGAAAAGTTAACATTATCTCACATATTTCTTCTTTTGGTTTTGGTATGCCACAATGTTAAAACCTGCAGCTACTTTAAAGAGACACTTATATCAATGATTAATACTCATAAAACCTATTAAAGCTAAATGTAGCATTTTATTCAGGTGTTGCTGTGATTGTTTTTAGCTAAGCTGCATTCTAATTGAATGTCACTGTTTTTTAAAAGCTCTATTTCGATACATAACGTCTTTGACATATATGATACCGTATTTTTATAGAGCTATTTAACTTGTAACAGTAATGAATTGATATGATAAAAATTAATAGCACTATTTATAATCTGGGCAATCACATTAATATAACTGCATAAAGTAACTTCATCTTATTGCAATAATATTATAAAAAGATACATTTTAGTATAAACTGCATAGTAAATGTGATAATATGTTTAACATTTGACAACAGTCATACAGTTCAGACCACAGATTATGTGTTCCCAGACCACTGCCCAGTGTTCACTAGTTTATGTATACTTGAAGAGAGCAGCGAATGCTGCCAAGGGTGGTCTGGATCAATTCCAGTGCCCGTTGTTTTACTTTTTTTTTTCCTGCCTTACTTTTTCATCTTTTCCTACATTTTTTCTGTTTCCCATTTTCTATATGTATTTGTTTCTTTCAGCATTGCTTAAAGAGGACACATCAGCCTTTAGAGCAGACTTCTTGTCCTTAAGAGGAGACTCAGAGAAACCATGGCCAAATGAGAACTTCCTGAGTGGCAAAAGATGGAGTAAGTACATAGGACACTTTCTAGCCTCCATCTACTGAGTAGCTTAGAGGCTTCTTGACCTAAATATAGTGCCTGAGCATTTAATAACCATCAGTGGTTTTATTTTCTATGAAATTGTCTCGAATGCTCCTGTAAGCTTTGGGCACTCACCATACCCCTTGGCAGGTAGCTCCTTAAATCTGCTCTCTACTAGACCCAGAAAACTCTTTCATATGATTCCAGCGTAGTTCCTAATAGCTTGATTTGATCCCTCACAGTTTTTATTTTGGAAGAGACAATAAGCAGTTGGTCTCTATTGGACATCTCTATACCACTCATGATTTTGCACATCTTTGTCATATCTCTTTTTAGTCGTCATTTTTTTCAGACTGGAGAAAAATACGTATTTGACAAGCTGTTTTTAATTTTTTTTGTTTGTTTTGTTGTTGTTTGTTTGTCTGTGTTTGTTTGGTTTTGTTTGTTTGTGTGTTTGTTTGTTTGTTTGTTTTTAAATGCTTATAAAAATGTTTTTTAAGCTTTTGGGAAAACACTACTGCTTATGAAAGACACCATTCATTCTGTAGAATGATGGGCAGTATTCTTCTTTGTTCTTTGATTAATAGATGGTTGAACTATCTGCTTTTGTGTTTGGTATGTCCTTTTCATCAGTAGCAGGGGACTGTCCCTGTACTTGCATGGTGGTAATCCTTACTGTAATGGGGTTCGCTGCAGTGTCTGCCATGCTGTGCTGCAGGCAAAAAGAACCACCCAAATTAATTACAGTGCCAACAACAGGGAGACACATCTTCTTCCCTATCTAATATCTTACTGAAACCGCTTTAGTAATAAGTAGTTAACAGAAACAGACTTTCCAGTGCATTTAAAAAGGACAGTCAATCATGAGAGAAGTAATATAATTCTAACTGCTGTCTGTAGTTAGCATTCAGAAAATGACACATTCATTGAATCTTCTTGTAGACAGAAAATAGGAGTCTTTGCTGAACTTGGAAAGAATCTACAATCTCAGCACATGACAGTAAAGTAGAAACAAGCGAACAGACAACATCAACTTGAAAGAATTGCTTTGGCAAATTGGAAAAATCCAGCAGTTAAATAAGAGATTATAAATCTTTTGGGGTACTTCAGTATAGATTAGATTACATTTAGGGAAAAATACTGTGACTCTGCCTTTTGTCTTTTGTAATAAAGGCAATTAGCCTTTTTTTTGTTGTTGTTTAATGTTATCATAGAATCACAGAATGGATGAGGTTGAGTGTGACCTCTGGAGATCACCTAGTCCAATGCCCCTTGTTGGGCATGGTTTTCCAGAGCAGGTTGCCCAAGACCCCATCCCATAGGGTTTTGAATATCTCCAAGGATGGAGCCTTCACAACCTCTCCAGGCAACGTGTTCTAGAGTTCAAACACTTTCACATAAATAACCATTTTCTTATATTCAGATGGAGTTTCCTATATTTTAAAATGCCTCTTGTCCTGTCTAGATACCACTCAGAAGAGCATGGCAGTTTTCTTTACTGAAATTCAGTTGTAACAAGAAAGTCTGAGTGAAGAAGCCATTGAGTACCTTGGTCTTCTTTGTGTCCTTTGTCATCAGGTCTCTGTCCCATTCAGCAGCAGGTCCATGTTTTACCCGGACTACTTTTTGCTGCTGATTTCCTTGTAGAAGCCTATCTTTTTGCACTTCAAATCCTTCAACAGATTCAGCTCCAGATGGGTCTCAGTTTAAATGTAACAGATCATTTTAGATAGATTTAGCTAATTCCAAAGCCTCTTGCAAATTAGTCTGGCTCTAGCAGAGGTTTCAAGACAGAGTTTTACAGATGCCACATGTTACTTGAAGAATCAGGAGTTTAATGAAAGTAAAAATTCTCAACCAACTCAATTGTTGCTTTGGACTTCGGTTTCCTGAAATGTAGGAAATCTATTTATTTTCAAATTGTTTTTTTTCAGCAAAACACATCAGACTTTCCTGGACCTGACCTATCTGACAAAGCATTTAGAAATGGAATGACCTGTATGAACACTGAAGTAATGTGTTATATTTTTCAAACTGTCTGCCTCCAGTTTTTGTCCTTCTCTGCAATTTGCCCTTAAAAGAATGCTTAATACTTCCTGAGGAGAAAAATGTTATTCTCACCCAACTGAGATGGAGCTTATGTGAAATTAGCTTATTAGTATTAGCTTGCAATTAATATAAAATTTGCTAACTATAAATATTTAATTGATCTCTGAGTAGGCCATAAAAAATATTTTGTATAGATGATTCAGTGCTCTAAAAGCACTAGGTCAGAAAATTCCTTTGCCTCACAAATCCATCTGACACATACTACAGCACTAAAATTTACTATTGACTCCAATATAGATCTGAAGTTTGTGATTTCATAGCTAAAATACATGGAACATATTAAGAGTTTAAGAACTCTTCACGTTTTTCTTGTAACTGTATTTCTACATTAGGATGTGCTGACTGCACATTTTCCCCTACAGTGTCACTTATTTCTATCATGAAAAGTCTGTAATCTTACTTTTAAAAACATTTCTGTAAAATGCATAATCTACTCCCAAATGCAAATTAAGTAAACAATTATGAATTGGGCCTGCATTCAAAAAAATCCCACTCAATTAAAAGTTTAAGCAAATGCTCAAACATTTTACCATATGGAAGTACCTTTAGCATGAATTCAACATTAACCCTGTATGGGATTAACATGTTGAACTGGGAAAGCAGGTCATGTTTGTAGGACAAAAATGTGAACACACAGAAATCAAGTGTAACGTTTCTATTTACTGACTAATTCATTGTCCTCTTTTATAGTGATAGTAAGAAAGATGAGACTGAGGAAAGCAGATCTCCACACTTGATCTGTAGGCAAAAAGGTATTTCCATCTATACATATGTTTTACTTCCAACTCATAGTTTTTTGATTCGTACATGAAAAATATTTTATAATATATGTATGAACTGAGAGGCAGAAATGGCCTTTTACTATGATTTCCATGGTGATAATCTTCACTTTGGAGTCATTAAACAGTTCATTAATACTAAATTAACTACAAGGGACATCTGAAATGGACATGATATATCTTTTGTCTTACAATATCAGCATGCTTTATACAAGGTAAACAGCATGTGGAGAAAAAAAAGTATTTAGAGCCAAGGCTGTGAAGTTGCAGAGAGGTTATGTCTTACATTCTTAATCTTTGAATTTCATTCAGGGTGTCCTGGATGTGAGAAGAAAAGAAATTATGCACCATTTCTTTCAAAACCAGTTTTATTTTTGTGGTATACATATATTTATGTGTATTTCTAGATATGATACATCATTCACATTGGCAATAACAAATAAAATGTCACTTCATTCTCTGCTTTCATTCTTAATATATGGCATATAAACAGTCTTGTTACGCTGCTGTGTGCGCCACTGAGCTGCATTTGCAGCATTTGTTAAGACTGAAATCCCATAAATAAAACATCTAAGAATTCAGCTTATCTACTTTTGAGATGGCACAAATATGTTCACGTATTGTATGAGCTGAAGGAATCTGGGCTTCTTAGATTGAAGAAAAATAGGTTATAACTGGTAGCAGCAAATAGTATGATCATCAAGAAAATGCATACTGAATATATTGTCTTTTAATAAACAGGAGTAATGGCCCATTCTCTGTTCAGCAGAAGACGCTAAATTAAGTATTTAACAATTCTTCTTTATAAGCCCTAGGAATTTAGTAATAACAGGTATGAACTCCAGTGTTATCTATGAAATATCACATTTCATGATATTTAATATTTGTTACATTTCGCAGGAAGCATAAAGCAAAAGAAGGAACAGTTGTGTAGTAAACATTTAAGTCTTCCGTTTGTTACTGTTAATAATTTTGCATCCATGCTTCTTTTTATTTGGTTGGGGTTTTTTTCTTGAATTGTTCTCTTTCAAAGAGCCCACTCTTTTCCAGACTAATGGAATTTGCTTACATTTATGCACCACAGTTATGTCACTCAAGTCAACATGTTTTTATAATTTGAAGACCTAGAACCAAAGCATATGTCTCAGTAAATAAGTAAACCTGGCAGACTCCAAGTGTAACATCTGTCCAATATAATGCAAATACAGTTATTTCAGGGGGTCATGGGAGGCTTTCTCTGAGGACATGGGTTGGTCAGAGTTTACTACTTATTAATGTGTTATGAGATGTTACCATCTCCCCACCTAAATTCTAACCCACAGGTGAAGCTGTTTCCCATCTCATCATAGCTGGGCCACTGTAGGGCTTCATAGCTCCAGGCACTTGCAGCAAACAAGACTTTTAGCCCATGGTTAACTTTGCAGATCTAGGGGACTTTGCTGTCAACCCCTCAGCTAAACATGTGATGTGAAATGCCCTCACTTCAGAGCAAGAGTTTGTTTTGGAATAGTGTCCAGGATTTCTTTGGCAATTATTAATTTTGCTAAATATGATATCCAAGTAGAGTACTTAAAAGTAAAGATCACTTCTGTTATGAACTGTTTTATTCTACTCAAAAATGCTATGTATCATCTTTTCAGTACTGTTAAGAGTATCTGACTGAAAGCTCAAGGGATCTTATTTTGAGCCACCAGTTGGCTGAGAATTAAGATTTCTTAGGTAGGCAATTTTTAAAGACAGAATAACTGAGGTCTAGTCAATTGTCGTTGACTTACGTCAGTCCTTACAAGCATGACAGGCACAGTGTGAAAGCCGTGTTTTCTTAGGAATGATTGTTCCATCTTATGCTAATGTTGCCCATGTTTGGTGACATCCTTCATTATAGAATAGTCTTACATTCCTGCTTAAAGTGCATAGAAATCCACCAAAATTCTGTCAAACTGTTTCATTTAGTGTAAGTGCCATGGACATCACAGTCGCTTAAACATTTTTTCTAAATGTTTGTCCAATTATATTCCATATTAGCCGGACCTGATTTACTCACATCTGAAAGGTCATGTCAGGGTTCATTCACTCTAAGTCAGTATAGCTTCTATTGGCAGTCTGGAGATATATACAGATCTAGTCAAAGTAGCTATATGCTTTGTTTTATTATTGCTGGAATTTGACCTATAAGAAACCTTCAGTTTTTACCCTGCAGAAGCTGTTTCTTAAACCAAGGAACCCAAACTGTGTTTTTCCCTATAGTTCTTTTCTTCCTCATATATGAGCTGACTGAAATATTTCTGTGGTTTCTGAAAAGCATGCTGTTTCTGTTTTTTAAAAACAAATTACACACAATTTCCCACTCCCCTTCACCCCTCCAAATACTGTCCATGACTACTGATACAAATCTTATTAATGCTCCTTATTGTTACTTTGTGCTTGGGCCTATTATTGATACACTGTTTCTTCCAGAAGGAAGCTCTGACAGAAATCTTTTCTGTAAAGGAAGAATCTTCTAATTCTTTGAAGAAAAAGAAATTCAGCATCCTCATTATCATTTCATCAGAAACTGGAGTACAACTTCTTGTGTTCATGTAGTTCCCTTAACCCATTTAATTTTTCCTTTCACAGCATTACTTTTTCAATTGGAACTTGACATCACTTCTGAAATGACCTTTATGACCATGGATGATGTTCGACCACTGTTAAAAGCAGCAGGCATTTTTGTCTGCAGCAGCTACCCTTTGGAACTGAAAACATGTTCAGATTTCTCTCTAATCCTGCTTGGATGCAGGAATATATCACGAGAATCTGACAAGACTCTAACATCAGACCCATTTTAACAGTTCTATACAGTTTACTTGTATTAGGTTAGCATACAAAAAAACCAAGTCATATCACTGCTGAATCACTGCAGTGTTTCATTTGACTAGCATAATGTGAAGCTGCATATAGAAAGTGATGGCAAATTAAACAGAAAAAAAGGTAAAGACGGATCTTGTATGAAGCTGGATAATACATATGAAAAAACCTGCTGGCAGAATTATATCAGTAAGTTAATATTTTGGCAAGGATTGCTGTTACTAGTTCATCAAGCAAAGTCTGTTGTACTAACAGAAGTACTTTGAAATCAGCCTTATTGTGTCTATACTGGAATCATAGTGGAAAATTAATTAAAAAAAGAATAAATTCACTAGTGTTTATGAGTCGGAACATTTTTAGAGTGGATTTAAATTGATTTTTCACTAAACTACTGCTATTGTTTTTATTTTCTGGGCTTTCATTTTTTCCTCCTATTCATGATTTGCATTCTACTGGCCTCCTTAATCTAGTCTTTAAATAATTTCTATCAAACTAAGATCAAACTATCTCATCTTAGTATTATAACATCAATATCCTTTGTTGTTTTCAGCTTAGCAGTCTTGCTTAAGAATGTACATCATTTATATTCAGGTAAGACTAAATTTGCATGAAGAAGTTCAAGCACAGCAGCTTTTCTATTTTCCCTGGAACGTTTTTCACATTTTAAACATGAAACTATTCTAGACCACCTTCTCCATAGCTTGTGTAAGTCTATTAAAACCAAATTTGCTCTAGGCAATAAACCAGCCTAAAGCTGAAGTACTGTGACCCTTTGGAAAGATGTAAAAAATATATCAGAAAAAGTGTTGTCCCTGTGGCAATGTCACAGTTAATTATCCTTGTGACATTGTAGATTTAGCACATATATTGCCATCAAATGGCCAGGGTGAGCAAAAATGCATTCCGTTATTCCGTATTTCATACAGAAATTATTTTCAAGTTAAGCACAGATTGCTATTAAAGAAAGGGGAGAATTGTGAAAACTTATTGTAAACCTCTGCAATAGATGTAGTCATATATTTCTAAGTCCACTGCTAATCTAGCATTCTTACTTCTGATAAATGTTGTGGTGCACAAGTTCTGATGCAATCTTAAGCTGTATGTTTAACCAGAAAAACAGAAGTAGGAAACATGATTTATTTACAGGTAAATCGTAGCTGGCCTTGTGGTTTTATAAGGTGATTTTTACCTGCTACATCTAGATATATGGCTTAGTGTTAGGGGGGTGCTGATAGAGAGTTTTTCTGTCAGCTCTACTTGAACTAACCTCATTACTCTTGGATTCTTCCCTCAGGCTATTTCTACCCCATTTTGTACAAGGAGAGCAACGTGAAGAGACTTGAGTTTTGCAGGGACTTGAGTGTATGACATGAACTACTAATTTATCTAGCTCCTTTTTCTTTTTAATCTTTTTTTCTCTAAGTAAATGGCTTTCCTTGTACAAGAAACTCACTACTTTGTCCAATTAGATTGTCAGAAGAAGCATTTAATTATGAAGGTCTGAGAAGTCTTGTTTAAGGTGTGTCTTTTGTTGTTTAAAATCTGTTCTGATTAAACACTATTTTCTTGTAACTTCCATTATTTCATATTTAGGGTGATGTTAAATATGGCAAATGATGAACAAATAAGATGAGTGTCAAAACCAAATAATAATGTTCACAGTATGTCGTAAAAGGGACTGGTCTCTTGGGAGAATTATATGAATGTTGTCAGGGTATGTAGGGATGCAACAAGGACGACAAAGACCCTCTTGGAATTAACTCTGTGGAAGGAAGTAAAAGAGAACAGGAAGTGCTTCTTCAAATACGTCAATGGTAAAAGGAAGATGAGGGAAAATGCGGGCCCACTGCTGAATGAGGTGAGAGAACTAGTGACAGAGTATGCAGAGAAGGTGGAGCTATTGAATGCAGCTTTTGCTTCAGTCTTCACTGCTAAGACCAGCCCTCAGGAATCCCAGACCCTGGAACTAAGAGTGAAAGCCTGGAGGGAGGAAGACTCTCCACTGGTTGATGGGGATTGGGTTAGAAATCACTTGGGTAAACTGAACACGCATAAATCCATGGGCCCCGATGGGCTGCACCCACAAGTGCTGAAGGAGCTGCTGATGTTTGTGCTCTACCGCTCTCCATCATTTTTGAAAGATATTGGAGAAGAGGAAAGGTTCCTGATGACTGGAAGAAAGCAAATGTCACTCCATTCTTCAAAAAGGGCAAGAAGGAAGACCCTGGAAATTACAGATCAGTCAGGCTCACCTCCGTCCCTGGAAAAGTGATACAGCAGCTCATGCTAGAGGCCTTCTCTAACCACATGGAAGAAAAGAAGGTTATCAAGAGTAGTCAGCTTGGATTTAGTAAAGGGAAGTTGTATTTGACTAATCTGATAGCCTTTTATGACAGTGTGGCTGAATGGGTAGCTGCAGGAAGAGAAGTGGATGTTGTCTACCTTGACTTCAGCAAGGCTTTTGACACTGTTTCCCATAATATCCTTGTGGGTAAGCTCAGGAAGTGTATCTTAGAAAGGGGGATGGTGAGATTGGTTGAGAACTGGCTGAACAACAGAGCTCAGAGGGTTGTGATCAGTGGCACAGAGTTCAGCTGGCAACTTATAACTACCGGTGTTTCCCAGGGGTCAGTTCTGGGTCCAGTCTTATTCAACATCTTCATCAGTGACCTCTATGAAGGGACAGAGTGTATCCTCAGCAAGTTTGCGGATGATATGAAGCTGGGAGGAGTGCCTGATACACCGGAAGGCTGTGCTGCTATTCATCAAGATCTGGATAGACTGGAGAGCTGAGCAAAGGCAAACCTAATGAAGTTCAACAAGGGTAAGTGTAGAGTCCTACACCTGGGGAGGAATAACACCATGCACCAGTACAGGTTAGAGGTTGACTTGCTGGAAAGAAGCTCTACAGAAATACACCTCATAGTCCTGGTGGACAGTAAGTTATCCATGGGATAGAAGTGTGTCCTTGTGGCCAAGAAGGCCAATGGTATCCTGGGATGCATAAAGAAGAGTGTGTCCAACAGATAGAGGGAGGTTCTCCTCTCCTTTTACTCTGCACTAGTGAGACCGCATCTGGAGTATTGTGACCAGTTCTGGTCTCCCAAGTTTGAGAGAGACAGGGAAATACTAGAGAGAGTCCAAAGGAGGCTACGAGGATGATGAAGGGACTGTAACATCTCTCTTATGAAGAAAGACTGAGAGACCTGGGGCTGTTTAACCTGGAGAAGACTGAGAGGAGATCTTATTAATGTTTACAAATATCTGAAGCATGGGTGTCAAGTAGAAGGGGCCAGTCTGTTTTCAGTGGTGCCCTGTGACAGCACGAGAGGTAATGGTCACAAACTGGAACCCAGGAAGTTCCACCTCAACATGAGGAAAAATTTATTTTCTGTGAGGGTGGCAGAGTCCTGGAAGAGGCTGCCCAGGGAGGTTGTGGAGTGTCCTTTTCCAAAGCCTTTCAAAATCCACCTGGATCTGTTCCTGTGTGACCTGCCCTGGGTGATCCTGTTCTGTCAGGGTTGATGGACTCGATGATCTCCAGAGGTCCCTTCCAACCTCTAACATTTTATGATTCTATGATTCTCATCACTGGCCCTTCCACTTGCTGCTCTATCTGGCTGGAAGATAAAGAAACCATTTTAAAAATCGAAGAAATCAGGCTCTGTTGAAATGCCCAACCAATGGCCAACAGCCAGGTACTTCAGGGATGTTCCAGTCCAGGTTGGAGGAAGATGCTCCCACAGATTTCAGGGTGTTTCAGATCTCTGTGCAAGCAGCCCTTATAATTATAGAAGGTTCATTAAGTTTCTTTTCTTTAAGTAAAACATTGGGCATCCAGTTATAGAATTGGAAAACATGCACAGAATAAAACCAGGAAAACAACCCCGTCTTACACCAGCACTTGAGATTTCCCCTGTGGCCCCGAGGTGTCCCACAATACGAGTTTCCCTCCATGACCCTATGGTGTGCTGCAGAGAGGAACCCTGTCTGTGGGCACCTCACTTCCATTTGTATTCTGAAAATCAGTTGCTGCTTCAGAGATGTTGCCATGTTTCAAAGACACTTCTGTTTATGTCCTGATTCAGCTGCACCTTTCCTGGTGAAGCCTCTCTTTTGCTTGTTGTCATCTGATCGTTGAAGACACTTCTGGGTATATCTGAGTACTCCTGTTTTTAGCAAAAGGGGATCTTCAGGGCCACACAGCCATAGGCATAAACTGGAGAGATTTAGACTGGACCTTAGGAAACATTTCTTTACCAAGAGGGTGGTTAAACACTGGAAGAGGCTTGCTAGAGAGGTGGTCATTGCCCCAGGCAATCAGTGCTAAGGGGCATTTGGACAATGCCCTTAATAACATGCTTTAACTTGTAGTCGGCCCTGAAGTGATCAGGCAGTTGGACTAGATGATCCCTGCCCATCCCTTCCAACTGAGCTATACTTTTCCCCCTTCCCTTCCCTTCCCTTCCCTTCCCTTCCCTTCCCTTCCCTTCCCTTCCCTTCCCTTCCCTTCCCTTCCC
>WTSP01001356.1:0-12633 GCA_025331215.1 Actenoides lindsayi | reverse complement strand
GCAAACCTAATGAAGTTCAACAAGGGTAAGTGTAGAGTCCTACACCTGGGGAGGAATAACACCATGCACCAGTACAGATTAGGGATAGAACCCCCGAAAAGCAGGTCCACAGAGATGGACCTCGGAGTCCTGGTGGACAATAATTTATCCATGGAACAGCAATGTGTCCTTGTGGCCAAGAAGGCCAATGGTATCCTGGGGTGCATAAAGAAGAGTGTATCCATCAGGTCAAGGGAGGTTCTCCTTCCCCTCTACTCTGCACTAGTAAGACCACATTTAGAGTATTGTGTCCAGTTCTGGTCTCACCAGTTGTAGAGGGACAGGGAAACACTAGAGAGAGTCCAATGGAGGCTATGAGGATGATGGAGGGACTGGAACATCTCTCTTATGAGGAGAGGCTGAGAGACCTGGGGCTGTTTAGCCTGGAGAAGAGAAGACTGAGAGGGGATCTAATTAATGTTTACAAATATCTGAAGGGGGGTGTCAAGTAAAAGTGGTCAGTCTCTTTTCAGTTGTGCCCTGTGATTGGATGAGAGATAATGGTCACAAACTGGAACCCAGGAAATTCTGCTTCAACAAGAGGAAAAATTTCTTTCCTGTGAGGGTGACTGAGCCTGGGACAGGGTGTCTAGAGAGGTTGTGAAGTCTCCTCTGCTGGAGACTTTCAGGACCCACCTCCATATGTTCCTATGTGGACTGCCCTGGGTGATCCTGCTCTGGCAGGTGGGTTGGACTCGATGATCTCCAGTGGTCCTTTCCAACCTCTGCCATTCTATATGATTCTATGAAAATTGTTTTGCTACATTTATAGAAGCAGTCTGTAATGATAACATTTTAAAACCAGAATATATATCTTGTACACAGAAAGCTGTTACTATTTCATAAACTACAGAAGTCCTTCATGATAAGCATAATGTTTTTCTTTGTTTACTATGTTATTAAAAAGTTAACATTGTTTTCAAATGCAACTTAAGTAATGTCCGAAGAACTAACTAAATTGTTTAATAAATACACACTGTTTTCAGGTGGATTGTACATTGATAAACATGCAAAGCATCAGCAAAAAATGGTTCAGTCTATAAAACGCACAATTCTCCAGCAGAAAAAGATTAGCAATAAAAGGCTGAAGGAGAGTAATGTATGATAATACTGTTCATAGGTAGGAATCTTCTTTGACATATCTTCTTATTTCAAATACAAACAGTGAAGTGCAACTGGATTTAGGCATAAAATGACATAATATTTAAAAAATTCACTACTAATATAATTACATCTGGAAGCAAATGTTTGATAAGCACTTCTTGCGTACATCACTGCTATAGCTTGACATTTGAAATTGACCTCTTCTAATAAATAGCATCTTCACAAATCACATCTAAGGGATATTTATTTGGATACTAAAAATGAGCAGATCCCAAAGTGATGACCACTTTGCAAAATGTAGTTGTACTCAAATATTGTGAGGCAACTCTAGCTGTATTTGGTGAATTTCCATTTCTACATGGTTTCTAGTTTAAGAACCTGGACTGGTTTATCAGCCTTGGAAGTACTTCTCAGTTTCTTGCTCTATCAGCAGCAAGATACAATACACTGAAATTTTATGTTATTATACATAGCAGCAGCTTATTGCTATTTATTTTTTCCAATATTAATTATATATTTCACCACAATAATATACCATAATTTTAAGAATTTTATTAAAAATTGCATTTTTCAACCATGGCATGAGAATGCTTACTGCAAAGAAACAGTTTTTAAGACTCAGGACTTAAAAATTAACTGTCATTTGTTCACTTATAGCAATTTGAGATATGCTCCACATTCAAATATATTTCACAGACTACTCATGTACTGGTGACGAGCTAATAGGAAGATGGACAGAAGATGAGAGATGTTTGTGGCTCAACTGGTTACTAGTAAATCCATCTGTAGTAAGATGTGCTGTTGTGTGAGTGAGTATGATTATTGTGTGGTCTTGGAAACAAGTGCCAGGCAATGCAGCCCATGGATGGTCCTGCTCTCTCCTGAGGACATGATACAGTGGCTGGACTTTGTTGTTGCTGTGTAGGGCAGATTTGGCATCTTCTGCTACTTGTGGTGACAAGTCACTTGGGAACATGTGGTCTTCAACATCTGTGGTGGCCAGGGTTTAGTAGCCAAACTGCACTCTTCAATGCATGGGCTTACTTCTTTACCACCTTCTGACCTTTGCTTCCAGCTGGTGCTCTGTTATACGAATGTGAATGGTATATGCTCCTCTCTGCCAAGCTTGGCCAACGTCATTACTTTTTCACCTAGGGACAATTAAACCAGGTTTTCAGCTCCTGCTGAGAACAGCATTGTTTTGGGTTGCTCCAGATACCACCATAGCCTACTTTGAGCCTCCTGAAAGCTTCTTCTCAGGTAAGCACTTAATGCCTAGCTCCAAAGGTTCCCTTAACAGTGAACTGCTGCCTATCCATGCTACCTTTACATAACTGGCTGGATGTAGTCTGGGTGTTAGTAAAAATTATGGCATTTAAGACAATTTTTCAAATTTGTTGAGAGATAATGTCCCCATTTATAATGACTATGCAACACATTTTGTGACTTTGTTGCAGGGACTGAACTTTCATCCTGATAAATTATACTTTGAGATGCATTTACTCATTTTTAAACATTATTTCTCTGTGGTTTTCAAAAAAAATGTTTTCTGCTTGTGAAAATAAAGAAGTTATCAGCAAGAGCATACATTTTGTTACAAACCAGTTTTATTTCTATTCAAACAGAACATATTTGGAGACGAATTTTCTTAATTTGCTAACTAATAATGTCATCCTTTTTCTTTAGAGATAATTCTAGCACCTTAATAACCCTGTAGGATACTTATTAAAATATAGAAGATTAAATTCTAATGAGCACACTACAGACCTCTACTAGAAAGGGCTGCTAGGAAGGGATTGCTATAAGGAAAAAAAAAAATAAAAAAAATTTCTAACCTATAACAACAGGCAGAACATAGTACCTAGCTGTAACCACCTACACGAATAACCATAAATTAAGTAGTGTTTCCTTGGTCAGACAGCAATTTATCCCCTGGGCTTCTATGCGTGAGCAGGCAGAAAGTCTGCATTTTCCCCAGAATGGATGATTTGGAGACTTTGCTGTATCTCAGCCTTAACTGAACTTTTTCTTTTATGTAAATGCTGATGGACTTATAATAAAAAGGATGTCAGGATGCTTGTCAAGCTTGTAGATAATCATGGAAGAGGATGCACAATGCAAGTATCTTCTGTGTTGTTGTACAGCCAGAAGATGAGCTGATGGGAGAAAGACGACATTGTAGAGCCATGGTGATAATGTGACCAGATCATGGAGATCCTCAGAGGAGAATGGACTGCAACTATCATTATAGTCCTACCCAGTTTGTAGCAGCAGTGAAATGTTTTACACTTCGTGCTTTCTCTGATACTGTTAGCACCTATGCTTTGGATTTGCTTTAGTAAATGAAATTTTGTGTCCAGGTAAAGAATTCGTTCTCAGTTGAAATAAAAAGAAGTTTTCCTGGTAAGTTCAGTATGAGCAGAATGGAGCTCATAACACAGTTCTTGACCAGCTTGAGGGGGGAAATTAAACAAGTTTGTTTCCTACAGATCAGGAGGTACTTGTGGATTATGGTTTACTACTAAAAAGGTTAAGCACTCATCTGGACACATTGGTAAAAGTCAGTAATATACTAGCAACAAAAAATACTGTGGGGAGGTAAAACATTCTTTAAAGCTAAAGGTGATGAGTACTATAAAAAAATTGAAAGTCAGAATTAAAGCATTTCCTAAGAACCGTGATGTAAGTATCCTTTCCCAGTATATCATATGCTAGAATGCCAATGATACCGTAGCATGCTATTTAGTAACACAACGCAATAAAGTACAATTGATGGGGATGACATTTTAATTACCGGCATTCAGGCTGAGTATTATTGTGAATCTCCTATAAAACCTGTACTTGCAAATTATGAACTAATTTTTGCCAAGTGATAGAGTTAAACTAAAAATTGCACACACAAATTGTTATGATACACAAATTGTTATGATACCCAAATGATCAAAGGTAAAGCACCTATTTAGATTACATTGCTGTTTTCCCCTCACAGTAAACAAATAATTTAAAACAATTTGGTTGAGAGGAATGTAGAAGTGGATATGCAGTATATTGCAGTAAGATGAAAGAAAAATATAAGGAAAATGTTGATATGCTTTTGCAGTGCCAGAAGCATTATAAGAAAAGGAGCAGGCGTATGAGTTATATTTACAGGGTATAAAAATAGAGTGTACAACTAATGGAAAGGTGAGCAGTAAACAATGTGAAAGGTTAGATGAAGCAAGCAAAATGTAAGACAAGACAAAAGAGTAAAGTAAAACTAAGAGAAAAATAACCTGGAAAATAATCATGCTGTTGCTTCAACAAAGTTGAAGACACACACGCATGCATACATTTTTTTTCATGTTGGACTTCATGTGAGTAAAAAGAGGTGTTCAGCATCCAATTTATGAAACCCCTGAGCACCCTGGTGTGGATTCAATGCAACCTTGTTTTAGGCAAAAGCTTAGAGACCTCCTGTGGGTCTTTCTAGCCACAGTGAGTTTGTGATTCCTTCATTTTGTACAAGCTTCTGGAGGTATCACAAGTGCTATCTCACTAATGTTAATTAACAGATGTACTTCTGTAACTGGAATGTGCCTTGAGAAGAAATTTGGCTCCAAACTACAAAAGGTGCCTAGGAACTGAGTTTAAAACAGCAGAATCAATCAGAAATGGTGAGAATGCAGAGGCATGAATGGATATCATTTAGAGGGGAAAAAAGACAAAGCAAGCAAAATACCCAAACATGGAAGAGAGATGGAAAAGCAGAACTGGAAAATCAATTCAGTTATTTCTTGATATGTATGAATTAAGCATATATTTATAATGGTACAATTCCACTGATTTTGATGATGCATATATCTGTTAAAAATAGTAAGATTTACATTCAAGGTAGTCTAGCTTTTCATCAATAACTATTTTGTACTAGCTTTGCGCTATATATAATTTAAAAATTTTGGCTTGTCTTCACAATTCTTACATCTTTTATCTATTCTCTGTGCTCATTCTTTCAACTCTCAACCATATCTCTTATGGTTTTTTTTGTCTGTCTGGCTACGAAGTTGTAAAAGGCAAAACAGATAAAACAGCAGAATAATGAAAGTGGATGTCCCCTCTGGTGAGCTCTAGATTTCCTCAGTGGAGAATCTATGAACTTGTTTGATTTTTGACACTTGAAAGCTTTCTTTAATAATGTCATTTCTGCCTAATTTTATACAGTCAGCATGTTAGCTGTCTTTTAAAAGTACTCCTGTCTTTTATTGGTTTTAGCAACCAATTAGTTCCTAGCCAAACTAGTCCCAGTTGCTCAGCTGTATACTGGGGATCTGGCATAGCATGTTGGAATAAATCACTTGCCTTCTGCCCCTTGCAGTCTTAAAATACAAATCAAAACAGATTTTGATGTGTGCAGTAACAATGAAAGAACCACACCACCAAAATGCACCTGTTGACCTCTTCTTGTATACCTTTCTAATGCCAGGCTGTGAGGGGTTTTTTGTTTTGTTTTTGTTTGTTTTTTATGGAAAGTAAAGAAAGAATCATTTAAAGAACTTTATAATTAGGAAATATTTCTACTACTACCACAGATTAGTACTATGCTTTCCTCTGCTAGATCTGATAGCATTTAATTATCTTCTGTCCTTGCAAAGCTGTTTGATGATGTGACTCTCTTGATTATAAGAGGGTTGTACACAGCCAGCAGAGGTCAAGTTCCCAACAGCCGCATAGTACGTCAGTGGTGCCAGTTGAAGTCAATAGAATGACTTTTATGAACTTCAAGTTTGAGCACATGGCTAAGCCCTGCTTCTTTTCTTTTTTCTTTGTTCTTCTGTATTGAGGTCACTTTGACTGTTTCATTCTATTTGTGCTTTCAGTCTCCATTTTTACTTTGTAGGCTGAACAGAAATTCCACATTTTCAAGTGGCATGCTGAAAATTGATTTTCTGCTTAATAGTTTTCCTCTTTATTAAGTATTTTCTGGAACATATCTTAGTTCCTTCTGATACAGAATGACTGAGACTGAAAGGTAGTTCTGTTTCCAGCAACTACTGCCAGAGGCCTGAAAGGGCTTGTGCGAGCACCATCACAATTAGAAGCATCTGAGCTGTGGCAAACTCCCTGGTAGGTGGGACCAGGCTGCCAGTGTGGCATTGCACTCTCCACTTCATTGAGCCAGCTCAAAGGTTGAACACTTCTCGTCTTCCTCTTTTTCCGTTTGAGCTAGGAATAATTCCAGGAGCAGAAGACAATTTCAGTTAAGATCGAGTGCTGGTTTTTTTAACCTTGAATTTTATTTCTTTTGTATGATGCTGATCCACAAGAGGAGCCCAAGTTGTCAATTTTTCTGGGTCTTCTGCTGCACAGAAAACATCAGGTCTGTGAGGTTCTTTTGAAAGCTCTGAAAGCTTTCTCCTCTGCCTTTCCAAACGTGGATTTTAATCATAGGATATGGCTGGTGTGAACAGTAACATTCACTGTTCTACAGCATTCAGCTACAACGTGGTATCCATTGCAATAATTAAAACATGCATCAGTTTCACATGGTATATACATCATCACACCTGACACTTCTGAACTGGAATGAAGTTTTGGGACTTCTGTGAAGTTTGGGAATGTGCTCCACTCATTTACATTACAAGACTGAACTGCATTAGGATATTATGTTGGAACAGTGCTTTCCAAAATAGTTGACTTAAAATAGGTCGGATTCCAAAGGATCTACACATTTCTTTTCTAAAAGTTTGTGATGCTCAAACAAATCAAATAAAGAAAAGTGTCTAAATACTAGAAAATAAGAGTCCTTTAAAAAGTGTCTGTATGAGATTGTTTGAATAATTATCTCAAATTAATTCTTTTTAAGTGTTTAATGTTTTATTTCTTTGCTATCAAAATGACTGTTTCTAGATGCTAGTATAAATTCAGTGGATAGAAGATGTTAAATACTATGCATTTGACTACTCATGAAGTAGTACTCAGAGTAAATCATATAAACAAACACATCAACAGTATAACAACTTTTTTCATCTCTTTAAATAGTTTAGTTATCACATCATTTGGTGGACCAAAGTGTATTTCCCTGACAAAATGGATTAAAATCATAAAGCTGTTAGAAACACATGAGTATACTGCCTTTCATCTTTCTCTTCAATCACCCAGTTGGACAAATGAATCTTGTAGTTACTTGCCTCCTCTCATTTGCCCACGGCAACAAACCAGAGAGATTACAGGTAACCATTTATCAAATGCTTGTAGTCGGTTAACTCCCTCTCTACCTGTTACTAGGCTCAATTTTATTAACAGGACTTTGACCCAGGTGTGCCAGTAGCTTGAAAATTCAGAAGGTGGGATGCAACTGTCACATAAAAGATGGATGATGTTCATTTTACATTTTGAATGCACGATAGTGTATTGGAGAGAACACATGCTACTAAAGGGCAACATTTTACCCACGATATTGTGAAACCTTTGTGAACAGAAGTCAGAGCAGGTTTACCATGTGATATGAAGGGACAGGAGGAAAAACTTAATTATTAATGTACAAGGGCTCTAAGTTGGCATTCAAATTTCCTATATTGGAAGTGTGCACTGGCACAGGACTGACTAAAAATCAACAAGACTGTGCATAACACACAATTTGCTACACAAGCAAGCTGCAGTAAGTAAGAAAAATGATGGCTGAAATACATTTTTATTAACTATAAATAATTTATAAACCTATTTTACATTTTTATATTGCTCTGTTATTGGCATAATCAATTTTGTTTAATAGCTACTGAAATTACACATTTAAAAATGTACCTTCACGTATGTGAGGAAGGAACTTTCTCTTAACATTTGAAACTGTCCATCACATTCTGTAGCTTTTTTTTTTAGTGAGGTAGAAATTCAGGAAAGAATCTTAATTTAAATTAGCATTTATATTCTTTATCAATTAAAATATTTAAATTATGAAAATTCAAAAATACTTAAGATTTTTTAAGACATTTTATTTCACTGTATACAATAAGAAGTTGAATAAACAGCATAAATACCAATGAAATAAAGGACTTCTTTCCATTGTACACAATGAAAAGGGCTGCTTACTGTAATTTTAATTTCTCTTGATTTAATTTATTTTGTTTCATGCCCCAACATTTAACTTTGTAGCAATACAAGAAGCTCTTGAAATGAATTCATAATCAAGACAATTTCTAGTTAAAAGAAAAGAAGAAGAAAACCTCAGATTTTTTTTTTAGGTAACATAAATCTCTTAGGCAATAAGATTGAAAATCTAGTTTATCTATGGATTCTGATTGTACTCTGTGTACTATTTAGTTGCTAGACTTTAATAAAATAATCAAAGAAAATAAGAATATAAAATCTGAAAGATGAGCTAAACATGGTGGTACAATCATCACCACACACTACTAGAAAACAAAGTAAAAAACCCCGACCCAAAACCAAACAAAGAAACAAACGTACTTTTAAAAAAATAGCGTTCACTGCAAATTGAAGAGTTTTATTATCTGTATAAACATGCTTTTTAAAGTGAAGTATAAGGAAGTAAGAATTTACTCCAAGAAATTCATGTTACACGACCTTTGAAATGAACACATCTACTTTACCGGCTGTGTAGTTCACAGCCATATTTTAGGCCGTTTTATGGGGCAACAGCTTCTGACAGTTGCTTTCATGGTGAAGAAGATATAAATGTTGTTATTGTTAAACATTGAGGCTTTTCACCCAAAACTGCTCAGTTTTGCTGCCCCTAGTTCAGCATCCACAAATGCAGGCCCTGTATCACATTCTGTTTACGAAGGTGACATCAGTAGTGTGCTTCTCTCTTTTGCACAGAATTTTTCAAATGCTGTTGAGACTGTCAAAGTCTGAAAGAGCCAACTTCCATTACTGTCCTCTCCATTTCTCCAGCAAGTGGTATTTTTATCCTTCCTTTAATATCTGCATCTCAGACCAACCCTCTCCTTCCTCTCTTCTCTTTTGGTGTCCCTCATATCCCACACCACAACTGACCCCAATGGAGCCACCTCTCATCAAGTGGCCACAACCTGTCTCTTCCAGGGGCACAAAACTGCTCAGCTTTACTCTACTGTAGGCTCAGCATGTGATCTGCCCTGCCACTGCCTTTATTTTGGTCCGTATGGTTGATGGCAATCATAACGCTGCGTGTAGGTGCCTTAATGCTAGTTTGGTCAGATGGTCCCGCAGTTTGAAGTGAAGCTCTAGCTCTCCTCTGGTACATTTATTCACTCTTTTATTAATTTACATTTCCTATTATATCTGTAACAGCAGCTCTCTAACCAGTCATTACTTTATCCATATGTTAAATGTTCATTTTACAGCTATTAGGAGAAACCTTTGTCCAGCTCAGGCTATGTATCTCTTAAATGCTATTTTTGGACATTTTCCAATTTTCCCCTGTAGAATGTCACCGGTGTGTTCACTAGGCCTTGGATGGACTAAATACACCCGGATCATTAGACAAATGCCGATTTCCAATCAGTCTCATTTTCATCTCATGCTCATTGTTTCAACAGAATATTTTTAAACCTTCTGAGCCTTGCTTTAGCCTAGCATGTACACAGCTCACCACAGTTTTCTCAGAAAAAAGAACCTTCTATTTTGCAGTCTGATTTCATCCAGGTACTGATCTTCATCCAAGTTTTCATCCAAGTACTTAAATGCTGCTTTTTAAATGAATTTTCCCACCACATGTGATACCACTGATCATTTCTCTGGTTTAAGGCCTCCAGAATCAATAAGTGTAAGAAGTGAAGGACAGGTCATGCTCATACTGAAGTCACTGACATAATTTCTTACTGCTTCAGAGGAATCAATTGTACCAGTAGCAACTGAGGGGAAAAAAAAAAAAAAAGCAATAATAATTTTCTTACTGGAATTTGAACATTTGAACATATCTATTTTCAAGTTGAAGAAATGTTTATTCCTGTCTTTTACCTGGTCTCCCATTTTGGCCCTGGTGTAAGCATCAGGCTTCATATTTTTTCCTTTCATATACTTTCTTCACATATTTTCCAAAATTACGGCTATTGTAACTGCTTTTACAAATGAAACTGGAGAATGCATGCAGATGCCCTTTACAGGAAGAGAGTTGTGTTTTCTCTCTCCACCCTTCTGGTCCAATAAACACTGATTTATAAAATGTGGAACAGATCCCACAGGACACTAGAATATTCAGTAGCTTGGTTAATATGCAGTGATCTAGGATATGGGTTCAAATATTTGCTCCACATCATGCAAGCAAGCATGATTTAAAACTAAGATCTGTTTTTAATCCCTGTTCACCTGTTGGCTTCTCTCTCGTCTTTATTACCAAGATGGGAAAACTGCACTTGAGCACATCACCTGGGCAAAGTGAAGAAATCAAGTAGATAGTAACATACCCTTAGGAGGTGATCTAATACCAATATTTATATATGCTTTGTAAAGAGGAGTTTTCGTCTGATTTTTAACTGTTTAAAAGGTAAACTCATTAAGTGTGGTAAGACTAAAGATTCTGCTGTAAGGAATTACAGTGTAATCTAAGATTAATAGTAGAGTTGCTAATGTATCTGTATATCAGAAACGCAGAGAAAAGAAGTTGAAATGCTATGTTCTGCGTCACCTTTTGTTACAGCTCAAGCAAAAGTGTTGACCAGAAGGTGAATACCTCTATATGTATGATACTATCTGTAAGATTTAGTTGAAATAGTACATTTTCCATGTGAAGTAGAAATCATGCACTTGACTTCAACCAGATATCCATGTCCCATTGTGAGCTACTCTTTATAGGTAAGGTTGTGTTGGTTCATCAGCGCTGCGTGGTTGCAGAAGGCTGTGAGGATGTCCTTTGTCACCCCAAACCCTCACAACTCCTGCAAAGCTCCAAGTTAAGTACCTTAAGTTCCAGAGCCAAACCCATTCACCTGTACGAGGAAGGGCCTTTACCTCCACATGGCCGCAAGTGAAGCTAAGAGGATCCGTACGAAAAGCTTTTGTATTTATTTATTTTTTTTAGCCTGTGGAAGTTTGCATGTTTATTTACACAAGGGAAAAATGAATCTCGGCAAGAACAGCGAGTGACGGAGACACGCCTTCCCCGACCTTCAGTCCCCAAGTGGACATTGCCCTCGCCCGAGGTGCGGGTCTGCAGCGGTGAGTGGCGATTTTCACAGCAACGGTGTGGGGAGATCAAAGCGTGTTCAAGACGAGCAGAGCTCCCCTCTGGCTGTAACGTCTGTGTCTAAACCGACCGTGGCGGCTTTCCCCTTCGTCCCCAGGCGTCACGGATAGGTGCGGTCCAGTCCCGCTGCGGGACAAGGGATCCCCAAACACGGGAGACACGATGGCGGCGCGGTGCGCTCGGGCAGCCGGGGCGCGCTCTGCCGCCCCCCTCGGGTCCCGCCGAGCAAGACCCCAGCCCGCAGGCTGCGGCCCGGCCGGGCCCCCGACGCCGTCGCTTAGCAACGCTTCCCAATCGGCGGCGCGCTCGGTAACGGCCGGCAACCCGGAAGCAGACGGCGCTCTGCCCCGCCCCCGCGGAGGAGGCGGGGCTGGGGGTGGTGGCGGCGGGCGGGGCGGGGCGAGGCGGGGTGTCGACCGTCCGCTCCATTGCCGTGGGGTCACCGAGCGCGGCGCTACCGCCGCCGCCGCGCAGCGCGGCCGCTGTCGCACCCAAGCACCCACCACACCTGTCCGCCCTGGCGGCCCCACACAACCCCCCTCGCCCACGCAACTCAGCGCCGCCGCCCGCCCCGCCGTCGCGCTCAGGCCCCTCCTGGCCCGCGCGTCCGCCGGGCCCGGTCCGACGGCGGCGGCAGCGGCGGCGGGCGGAGGAGGGGGCTGCTGAGCGGCGTGTGCCGGAGCCAACGGGCGGCGGGGAGGGGGGCGGGCGCTGCGGGGGTGTCGGGTTATAGCGAGGCGTGACCCAGCTGACGGGCGCCGTGCGGAGCCGGGCGGCGGGCGCGGAGCTGAAGCCGGCGAAGAGCAGCAGACAGCGGCGCACGGCGTCGGTTGCGGTCGGCTCTGGCGCGGCGTCTCATCCACCCCCTCGTGAGCCTGGGGAACCTGCAGCTCAAAGCCGCTGCCAGCCACACCACCATGTACCCCGGCAACAAGCGGAAAAAGCTCTGGCGGGAGGAGAAAGGTATTGCCGCCCTTCTCGCCGCCCGGTACCGGGCCCGGGCCCGCTTCTCCCGCCCTCCCTTCATATTGACTCGTGGAAGAGGGCGCGGGGGGCTGTGGGTGTCCCGTCCCTTTAGAGCTGCCTCGCCGGGGGGTTCCCGGCGGCGCTTCCCGCCGCCTGGGGCTCAGGTGACGACTTTTGCGTGTGTGTGTGTGCACGCGCGCGCGCTCCCTGCTCTCCGCCGTGGCCCCCGGGGTCTTCCCGCCTGAAACACCCTAAAATTGCGCGCACACTGGGTCCTTCCCGTCTCCCTGCAGCCTGGACGGCTGGGTGTTCCCTTACCCCCTCGGTTATCGCAGACTAAGTTTTGCTGGGCGGAGAGGGGCCCT
>WTSP01001355.1:0-12463 GCA_025331215.1 Actenoides lindsayi | reverse complement strand
GTACTGGAACGTCCCTTTGGTCTGTTGAGGTCAGCTGTCCTGGCTGCATCCCCTCCTAGCTCTTTGTGCATCCCCATCCTGTTCACTGGTGGGGCAGGGTGAGGATCAGAGAAGGCCTTGATGCTGCTCGGCAATAGTTGAAACATATGTGCAACATAACAGTCATTTATTTTGTTTTAGATACCATACAGGTTCGCTGGCATTTGGAGCCTTAATTCTTGCAATTGTCCAGCTAATTAGAGTAATACTAGAGTACTTGGATCACAAACTGAAAGGTGAGATTTATGAATCTGCTCTAGGTTATTCAGCCCTCTTTTGGTAAATTACTTCCTTGGTTTTTTCATCAATGAAAGAGATGAATTCCACACTGGTTTTAGCCATTGTAGTTTCATTTGAAGCCAGTGAATTTGTGCTGATTTACTCAAACTGAGTTGATGTCCCTGGGAACTTAATGCAAAGTTCATGAGGGGTGTGAATCTCATCTAACTAAAAGCTTGTGAGTTAAATTTGGTTGAGAAAGAGTCCATACCTACATGAATAGAAATTGTTTCTGCTTTTGTCACAATTTAGGATTTTCTTCTGAAGAGGTTTCTATGTTCTAAAGACTGTTGATGAGTATGATGTACTCTCCTTTTTTTTCAGGTACACAGAACTCCTTCACTAGATTTCTACTCTGCTGCCTCAAATGCTGTTTCTGGTGTTTGGAAAAATTCTTAAAATTTATAAACAGAAATGCCTACATCATGGTATGTGCTGTCTCTGCATGTGGTCTCCCCTATCTGGGACACTAAAATACCTTAGTCACTTCTCGTTGGCCAACAGCCAGGAGTACTAGAATCTGCTGATTAAATAATGGATTTATGAGAGTTTTCAGGAAATGCATGTGGTCCTACCATGAAAAAAGTAAGATCTATATTTTTCTTCTTCTAAACTCAGCGCCTTTTCATACCTGACCTTTTCTATCCCACTCACTCTCCAAAGTAAGTGGGAAGGGATGGCACAACTGGTTAACTCCCCCTCTGATTCAGCAATTGAAATCCTGATTTCAACAGGAATATTAGCTAGTTTCATATTGCATGTTGATGACACTTCTCTCTGAAGGCAGTGTTTGAATATAGAGGATAGAAGGCAGGTGGTATCTGCATTTCTTCCTGGAAGTTAAAATCACAAATTCTTCTAGCAGCAGCAGCAGCAATGATATGTCTCTAAAATAGCCCTTTGTAGCTTTCAGAAGAGAAATTCCAGATTCACACCTAAATAAACATGCACAGATTTCAGCCTAGGATATTCTGACTTGAAGCAATTTCAGTGGTTGAATGGTACAGTCATGGACTTCTTGTATCAAACGAGGTGGCTGTAATCAGTCCATTATAACCCATATTTATGCAATTTATGTTTCAAATCAATGCCATCTTGAAGAGGAAGTGTTATTTTTGACTATCTTGTTTACAGTTGGTAAACAGACTTCACTAAGAGCTCTTCCAGTATATCTTACCCTTGTGGACACTATTCCAGGAAGAAGAAATTATTTTGTTCCTGAATAACTTTAGCTGCTTTACTTTATGCTGATGTAAATCCACTGACTTTGATTCTGGCATTGCTGATTTCTTCTTGAGAGCAGTACCAGATCCATGGGGTCAACTCACTTCTGCTCTGCATGTTTCTGTTCCTTTCCACTGACTATAAATCTAGTGTACGTAACTAGCAAGATGAGAAGAATCCCTCAACAAGTACATTATTTGCTCTACTTGGCAAACTAAGTACTGAGTCTACTGCCTTCAAGATCACAAAGGGTGACATGCTAATCACCAGGTGGTGTGAAGGGGAAAGATGGATAAACCTGGGGGAAAGCATTGAGAGGTAACGTGACTGGGGGAAGTGCTTTACATTCATCTGAGTTTCAAGGCCACATATTAGAGCAAGCTATTTATTACATGCAGTAAGATTCTGGCATACAAGGAGGTATCCTAATTAGTTAAAGTACTTAACAGCTACTATTATTTTGCAGATTGCCATATATGGAAAAAACTTCTGCACCTCAGCAAAGGAAGCGTTCTTTTTGCTCATGCGGAATGTGGTGAGGTAAGGAGCCATCTCCCAGTCCTTGGAAATGTCAGGATTTCCTGTTATTGCACTCTGAAGACACTTCCTTCCTCTCTCATGTGTCCTCCAAATATTATTGTAAGCCACTTCTGTCCTCAGACATGGCTCTCACTTCTAACACTCAGCGTGTAGCGGCAGGCTGTCCAGCACAGTAACCTGTGCAAAGGTGACATAATCTACAGTTTTGTTGTGATTACTCTTTTAAATTCACAAGCAGCCAGTAGATTGTAATAGTGCCTCCAAGGAACCAATGGAGCCCCTGAGAAGTGTTCTACAGATGTACGGGAATGGGGTGCTCATCATCTGCTGTGTGTGTGTTCCTTGAGCTTTGGTCCACTCAATGGACCACTCCTTTTCTGTGAAAAGGAAAGCAGAAAGACCTCAGTCTTCAGATTCATCTAGAAAGCTTATGGGGTATCAGAGAGTGACAGTAAAGAAGAGAGGGTACTTTGCTTTCAGAGCCAGTATCTTTAACATAACCAGATCTCCCCTGGTGTTGGGAACTCCCTTGTCCCTTTTCCCCACTACAAAGGCTGCTGCCAAACTCCCTGTTCTCATTAGTACTTTTCTTGTTTGCACCTGGCTCTTCCTGTACTACTGTGAGGGCAAAAAACAACGGGAGAATAACTTAAGAGCAGGCCATGATGATGCAACAGCAGACAATCTAATTACCAAGCAAAAGACAGAGTAAAACTGGTTATGTTGTTTGATTTATTAAGTGAAGGACTGGGAGGAAGAGAGGAATGGAGAGGGAGGCTGAAAGCAGTAAACAGAAATGATGCTTAAGAAAAAGGAGGAAAGGATTGGAGATGGGAGAGTGGAGTGCATTCATTCTGCAGTGGTGTCCAACCATACAGTGCCTCTGCAGTAGGAAAGAGGAGCTGCCTTTGTTTCCTTCCAGAACAGCACCTCACTGTCTTAATCAGTAAGAGCAATAACTAAAAGCCAGGCATATCACTTTATTGCTTTCAATGGAGATTTTTTTATCTTGTGTATTTTGCCAATTCTGAATTCTGACAGGTTAATGATGATTTGTTGTCTTTAATATTTCTTATCATTTATCTTTCATGGTAGTCAGTGCTGTATATTATCATATACATAGCCTTCAGCACTGTCAAGAGGCAGGTAGTACAAAGCTCATTTTCTATTCCATTATTTACCTGCAGTTTCTGATAAGCCAGGCTGGCAGGATTTTGAGGAGAAACTCCCTGCTGTTCCTTTCAATGAGGGCTGCAGATTTACTGTCAATTTTTCTGTCTACCTTCATCTGTTCCTCTGCGATTGTCTCCCTGCTTTGAGGCCTCCTGCCTTCAGTGTTGCACCAGGGTATCTCTCAGTAGTAGATTTGGCATGTTAAGGGGTCATGAAATGTGGCCAGACAGGACCAAATGAGAACAACTACTACCAGGAATCGACACAAACATTGCTTTTTGTTTTGATGTGTACTTCTGGGTTGTCTTATCTGTGACCCTAGAAGAAAGGCTGATATAAAAATATTTTGATGTTTTGTTTTATTTTTTAAGGAGCAAGAACAATAAACAGTCTTCAAGTGCTGTAGCAGTGTTGCTTCACTAAGGCCTAACTGAACAAGAGGCTTGGTACTTTTTTTGCCTCACTAGACTGTAACAAAGCCCATTTCAGTGCTGCGTTTCTGCATTGCTGTACTGTCAGCCTGCGAAAACAGCAGAAGACAGCTTCCTGGTCATGTTTTATCAATTATCCATAGATGTAAGGAGAAGGAATGCAGATGTCTGGTGTGTGATGATTATGTATCATTTGTCCTTTGCTGAACAGAGTTGCAGTTCTGGACAAGGTTACAGACTTTCTTTTATTCCTGGGGAAAATTCTCGTTGCTGGTGGTGTAGGTAAGCTTTAACTGATTTCTTTCCAAATGGTCTGTTCTATTTTCTGGTGCCTGCAAGTATGCCTGCCATATTAATATATGCTTAATTAACACCTGGAGGTTCTCATTGCTCTAGCTATTCAGGAAGCTGTTCCTGTGTTTCTAGGATTTGGAAGATTGAAATAAAATACTTCTTTTTTTTCTTCTCCTCTGCACTCCCCAGTGTGTTGTTGAAAGCATCCTTTTCCATAATTACTTCTACCACCCTTACATGTGTTGCAAGGATTTCTGCAGTCAAAGCATCATAGCTGGATCAAACCAAATTCACATCCAAAATGTCAGCTACAAAAGCTGAATAAAATTTCAAATGAGACTGACCTGGTAGCAGACAGCATGTGTACAAGAGGAGGTGGGGTAGTTCTGCAGGAGGTGGGCCTGTTCTGCAGGAGATGGGCCTGAAGCTCTGCTATATTCAAGCACATTATAGCTATAAGTTCTAGAAGAAGAAATAGAATGTTTCTAACATCCTTATAGGATTTTCTTAGTTATCAGTAAATATCAAAATACATTATTCATGGTTTTCTGTGGTAGAGAAGTGCATTTTTTTTTTAATATTTTTTTAAAATGAAACATTTTCAGAGATTCAAATTGGCAGTACTCCTGTATGGTTTTTATAAATTGTCACAGCAGTTTCAAAACATTATTTTACAAATAACTGTATTTTGTATTCAGTATACTTTAAAAGATTACTACTGAATTATATTTTAATCAAATGTTGAAAATTAGTACCAAGAACAGGTCTAAAATACTTTGTCATTACATTAGAATGACTTTCAAACTGGGGTAGCAAATTTGATTTGAAATATATTCTCTGAAATACGTAAACTGTGAAATACTGAAATGAATTCATGTCGTTGTCCTCTTTGAGAGTAAATTCTTTGGGCAATTTCTGTTATAGATGCCTTGGTTTTTTCTAAACTTACTGTTGTGCTTATTAGTAGCACTGACATTTCTCCTTTTAATCTGAAATAGTTAAGTATTTCTTCAAGCAACAACATTTAAAGCAGCAGAATTTTTCTCTTTTTCTGTTTTAGAAAAGATGCAGCCAATAGAGTTTATCCTGTGTCATTGCCTTGTTTATCGTTATTTATTAATTTTACTATTAAATTCAGTAGAATGATAAAACAAAGCAATTAATTAAAGTCTTTCTGGTTCCATGAATATCCTTATGGTAATTGATTAATTTACGTATCTCCTCTGTCAGAATACAAATCCAGAAGATAATTAATTAGTATTGAGGAATTTGTTGTTTACAAACTTACTTAAACCAACCCTGGATCTGTTGTCTGTTTGTTTTGTCTGTTCCATTCTTTAGGTGTTAGGAAATCAGAGTTAGCATAGGAATCACTAATTTTCTGTGCTTCTTGCAGGTGTTCTTGCATTCTTCTTCTTCACACAGAGAATACCAGTCTTTGCACAGGAAGCACCGACGTTAAATTACTACTGGGTACCATTGTTGGTAAGGCAATCACCTAATCTCCCGAACACTGAGGACAGTTTGAGGTGCTCAGAGTACTCAGGGCCTGGTCTGGTAACAGCTGCCATTGTCATCCTCTCAGTAGCAGACTATCCACTGAAGTGAGAACTGATCTGTAGCACCCTGGTCTTCTGGATCCTTCAGGCAGAATTGGCACTGCAGTGACTCTGAACCTTCAGAAAAATTAAATTTTGCATCTTCTTTGCTCAGACTTCCCAGACAGCAAAGGCTGGTGGTGAAGCACCAATGACAGTGTGGCTTCTGGTGGAAGGGATTTGTGATGCATCTCGTAATCTTAAAGGAGTTAAGAATATTCTTGGCATGCATTCTCTTTGGGGGTTGAAATGGCTCCAGTTTGGCAGCTGGAAAGCTAGTGGCTACTGCACGTTAGGATACAGTGTCTTGAACTTGGGATCCCTTTCCACAGCAGCTGTAATCTTTGATACAATTACAGAGCTGACAGTAAATCCTGCCAAATTTGCTTAGCAGACAAGGCTTCTGACTTGTGTTAACACTACCACATAGGTGACAAACTAAATTTGGGGTTTTATTGTGATTTGTTTTTTGTAGACAGTCATCATTGGCTCCTACCTAGTTGCACATGGGTTCTTCAGTGTCTATGCAATGTGTGTCGACACACTTTTCCTCTGCTTTTGTAAGTACTATGTTTTCTTTCACTAATACCTGCAAGGCATGGAAAGAGGAGTAGAAAGCTGTCTTACCCATTCCTTACAGAATTCTGGTGACATTCTAGCAGACTGTGAAAAATGACTGCTGATGTTGCTTTTCAGACTGGCTCTTTGATGCATTCTTCAGAAGTGTTTTAGTATTCAAGTTTAATTAGTCTAAATAATAGAAGGTAGCTGTATAGGGATATCTGGCTTTTGTTTTTCAGATGTTTCTCAACTTCCTTAACAGTTTACTTCTGGATGCTTTATAAAGAGCGCTGTACAGCAGTGATTCACTCAAACCTCTTCTTAATAGCAAAGTTGTTCTTTGATATATAGGTAGTCTTTTGTTTTTAACTTAATAGCTCTGAACTAAGTATTATGCTGAATTACCTCCAAATTTGTGTATAATATCATTTAAAAAAATCCTGTCTGTCCCTTGGACCCTGCAGTGGCAAGCAATCATTGGCACTCTCAAAGAGACTGCAATTCAATGTCTCCAGTCAGAGAACACTAAAATCACAAAAGAAATCTCTTGGTCTCAAATTAGGACATGGTTACAAGAAGAGGATGTACTTGTTGCAGAATACATTCCATTTGCTAGATTTACTGAATTAAAGAAACAAATGTACGTTATTTCTATAATGAATGTCATTCTGGTAGGTCCAAGTAGAAGTTCTGTGGCTGTGATTGTTACCTAATATGTCTACCTCGTTGTTTTAAATGTGTATTCTGTTCTGCTTCTCATGCTTCCATTCAGTAATGGACAGTAGGAGATCACATAGAATATTGTGCACTTGTGGCATCGGGTTTTCAAAGGCACTTTAATGTAGACAGTGGAAAAGGGTCCAGTTTTAAGAAGTGCTTAAACCCACATCTGTCTTGGGAACACGTTTTCTATCAGGAAGTAGCCAAAATGCCAGGCTTCAGCGGAGGCATGAGTGTTTCTGACAGTTTCCACTATACTGCCAAGCCAAAGAACTGGAGAATAAAAAGGCTGTATTGCTGTCATTTAAAAATGGCTAGATGTTTGTGTCTCTGCTTTGTGCAGAACCTCTTCTGGTTTGAGAAAATAGAGATTTTTATACTGCCATTCATCAACTTCTCAAATCAAGGCAATTTAGCTGTATTGGGTTGGTGGGTTTTTTTGTTTTGTTTTTTTAATGTTGGGTCTTTTGCTCTCTCTCTTCTTCAATTTCTGTCTGTGCATGTGTGGTTGTATGGCTGTCTGTTCTTTTGGCTGCTTCTGCTGTGTAAATTCAGGTGAAGACCTGGAAAGAAATGATGGATCTACAGCAAAACCCTACTTCATGTCAGCTAGCCTTCACCGAATTCTAGGGAAGAAGGAACTAAGCCCTAAGAAGGCAGTGGGATAACATACACTAAACATCAACATCAAAACAGTGTCTCTTTTAAGCAAAACATGTATAAAGTAGGCAAAAGTAAAACCTGTAAATGATGCTTCTGGTTAATGGGTGATTCTTTTTTCCTTTTGCGTATATCTAAAAATTGAACAACATTGGTAACATTTAACTAGTTTAAATGCTTAAACTAACAGCTGTGAAAACAAGGCCACGTTTTAGTTTATAGAGTGCCTATGAAAAGGAAAATGTAAATTTGAAGCTTTTTTAAGCCTATAATGATGTTTTAATAATTTTTGTAACACAAGTTGCTGCCTTAGATGACAGCCGTTTTGATAATGTTTCTTTTTATAAATGTATATTTGTAAAAGAAATTCAGGCAATTTTTTGAAAGCACTAACATATAACCTAATTAGCCATAAAAAGATAGTTGAAGACTCTCTAGTTAACCAGGAGATGGTACTAAATTTGTAAATATGGTGCTATGATTGTATTTTTTTGTACAAGCTGGTTTGCAGCTATTTAAACTGTGATTATACATGCATTAATGACTCCCTTCACTGAAAAATGTAGTGATATTTTAATCACGTCCACAACTGCATCTTTTAAGAAATTATGGTACCCTGCAGGTCCCAAAGAACTTAGTCAGAGAAGATTACAGTTGATACTGCTTAAAGTAAAGTTTTCTGTGAGCTGTGCTTAAAAGATGATATAACTGGAAGTCCCACTGTACTTGAAGTGATTTGTGGCTCACACAAATGAGGTCTCATCTGGTACAAGATGGTGAATGTATCATTTTTAGCTGATGTCTGGAAGAGGTGCACTTGTGTTAATTTTCCCCTCTAACGAGTCTGTGGTTGTGCTCTACATTATGAGGAGGTTGAGCTTCACTGAAAGGAAAACCAAATGCAGCCTTTTTTTTCCTTGGAAGAAAGTCTTGGCTGCAATGTGTACAAGGAATTCCATTGCCTCTGCTCGGCTCAGAAGGGCTTCGTAACAAGACGTTGCAACAGCCACGCGGGCGCTGAGGGCCAGGTGTACTCTTCCTGTGGCTTTTTAGGCTCTCAGTGGCTCACACATCAAGGTATTAAGACATTGAACTTGAGTCTTCTCATGATACATGATGAATTACTTAGCTACTGAAAGATGCTCCAAAAGATTTAGTTTGCTTCTTGATTAGTAAATTTGCCCAGTCATTAGTACAAAATCTGTTGGTAGCAAGCATATGAACATTCTGTTCTGTTTTATGATCCTCACGTTAGTAGAACTGTCACCAGGGTTAGTAAGAGCACCGCTCATGGAAACAGCCTTACACTGGAGTACTTCCTAGGTCTGTTACTGCCATGGGCAGAGCTGAAAAGGTTTTGATGTGTTAGTCTCATGGACGCCTAAGGACCCGACCATATTGAGGCCTGCCCCTGGTTTTCACGGGTTCCACTGTGCTGAATAAGATATTTCATTGCTGTCTGCTTTTCAGGAGTGCTTGTGTCATGCCTCTGTGAGGTCTTTCACAGGAGTTCAGCACCTGGAAATACTTTTCTGGCCGCAGGAGTCTGGTGGTGTCACAAAGAGGAAGGCAGATTCTTTTCCAGATGATTTGAATGCAAGTTTCTGGGGAAAATTAACTGATTTTGCTCTCTAACTTGCAGCTCCAGTTGACTGTAATCACTACAAAGGCAGGAATACTGTCCTTCATGCAACAGGTCTGGGGTCATGTTAATGCACCACCTGCATGCTTCCAGTCACGGGCATGGTAGGGTCTTGGAATCCTGTGAATGGAAGTACCACTGACAGGAGATGCCATGTTCTGTGATGCAGTGAGCCCCACGGCCCTTTCCCCTGGAGCAGAAATGAGAGGTTCAGCTTAGGACTCAAATGAAGTAAGTTAAAGGTGGGCACCTTCTTCACTTTTTAATAACCCCTCTTTGAGATACCCTAGAGTAGACCTGACTTTCAGAAAGGGCTGAGAAAACCTACCTTCAGAAAAAAAAACCACTCTTGACTGATGAAGTTTTTCATCATCATCATTCCTGTCTCATTATTTGCATGGCATTGAATATACAAACCCATTATTCTAATCTTTTCTGAGAATTAAGTCAGTAACTTCTTAGGGTATGTGTCACCACTCTGTGATTAAAAAAGCTGCTGGTCTGATTACAGTCCATGCACTACAGCTTTTTTGAACATTTCTATTTTATTTAATACTACTGTGTGATTAGTTTGCAGCTAAAGAAACCACATTAAGTAATCTATATTTCTACTGGACTTGAGTGTCTTACTGAGAGCTCAAATGAAAAAGTGTATTTCTGAATACAGCGTGCTTTTTTTTATCATATGAATGTAACCATAGAGTTTACTAGGGATAAAACATTATAGAAATAATATACAGTTATTTGATTAGAAGACTTTTGTAACAAACCTATGCATTTACTAAAGGAATTTCTAAAAGTGAAAGTTTTAAATGGTATTATTTATATACAGTAAAAATATATATGTATAAATTTGCTCCACTCATTATTTTATTTAGAATGTAAGTGATCCTCGTTTCTGAGAAAAAAATTTAAAAGCCATTTTCTTAACGATATAATTATGAGAACTGTGAAAATACAAAGCAATACCGTGTAGATTTTGTAATCAGTAAATAAATCCTAATGATTTAATATTAAAATTGGCTTTTAAAAAATAAATTGCTATGAATTAATTAAATACAAATTAACACAAGTATTTACTTGGGAAAGAATCACTTAAAATATCTTAAGACTAACTTACAGTGGTTCCTAACTAATCCTATGGGTCAGAGTCTTCAGACTTGCACCACAGAGGAGGTACTAGCAGTGACTTTTGTGGATTTGGACACTTACTTTGTTGCTTGATTTAGCATAAAATTTAAAACTCCATTCTTAACTCTGGAGAGTGGAACATGTGGCTCTCTGTAATGCAGTAAAATACATCATCGTTGCTTTGCTGCCAAGCCCATGGGAGTCGGTGACAAAAAGCCCCCCTGTTGCCTGGGGCACAAGCCAGCCCTGACCCAGGGGTGGCAGAACGCTGGTGGCTGTCCTGTGCCCGCAGCACGGTGGAGGAGGGGGAGATGTTGGCACTGATAGCTGGCGGGAGCCCATCCTGCTGCGGCTGGCAAAGGCTCAGCAGGTCCTGGACCTGCCCAGCCCATGGCTGGGTGAGGCCTCCTCTCTGGGGAGAAGTTTTGGGAAGGCAGGGGGGCCCTGCAGAAAGACCCTTGCATGTGCAGAGGGAGCACTCTTGGAGATCTTGAACAATCAGAGTGTAGAAACCAGGAGACAGTAGAAAATGCCTGCTATCGTATCCATGCAATCAGGTTTGGTTTAGTTCTGGTTGGATTCATTGTGTCTCCCTGCAACATAGTAATGAATGGCTTTCATTTACATCTTTTATACCAAAGTTTTCATGTCAAGCCTTCAAATTTTGTTAAAAAAAAAAAAAAAAAAAAGAAAAAAAAAGTGACCCCAAAAACAAAGCAAAGGAACAAGAAAGATGGGATCATTTCTTATAATGAGGGTTGTTTTTTTTTTTTCCCCTGAGTAGTATTCAGCATCTGACTTTTGGGTGTTACAAGGATGCTGAATCATTGTGGGTTTTTTTAAACATTAGTATTTAAAGGTATGAAATACTTTACTGTTGCATGTTCTGCTGTAGAACAGCGAAAATAATTTTGCAGATATAATGTCAAGCTGATTCTGGGACAGTCAGTGAGTGTTGTTCCACAACTGGGATATCAGAGGAGTCTGAAGAACAGACTGACTGTTTTCGGTAGAGTAGAATGTCTCCCTTTGACCCATGGCTCAGCCTGGACAGACATGTCCTCTCTGACCAAGTGCCTTACTGGCTATTGTTTTACCTGGCTCGTCGCTTGAAGTTTCTTCACACGATGTAGACTACAGAACAGAAAAGGCTAGATAGAAAACCAGTACTCTCTTTATCTCAAATTAACCAATGTCACATGAATTGTGGAAACGGTGTCAGGTGTATCTGAGCAGCACTCACTATTTCCCTGCTGCTGTTGTCAGATCGTGGAGTTAGGCCATGTGGTCTGGGAGGAAACACATGATGGTTGTAGTGTTGCAAATAATTAAATAAAAACAATGCAAGACTGTTCCATTTTTAGTAGTAGATCTTTTGGGTTTTTTAGCTTTAATTTATGGTACAGTGAGCTGAGCAGGGCCTCTTCTGCTCTCGGTTACACTGATCGTACATCTTGTACCCGTGTGACCATGGGGAGAACCAGGTTTGTGCTGCTTCAAACAGACGGAGAAGAGCCAGCAAAGACAGAGCGGTTACTGTGATACATCCGTTTACGTGTTCATAGGCTCATTCTCCATTTCAAGACTGATAATTTGATATTCTGGAAGTATTTTATAAATGGTTCTAAATTTTTAAACTTTTGATACAGGCAATGGTTTTTGAGGTAATATGTAATTTGTACTGTAATCAAATTAGAAATGTAACTGGTTCTTCTCGTTTAAGTAACACTAGTGCTATTAATGTTGTCTGATACTCTATGCTACAAAAAGTTCACATTTATTTGTCCCAAATGATGAGTTGTAAAATCTCAAGAAAAGGCTCCTTAAGGTTTAGGAAATGGAAGGGAGTTGCTGTTTCATTAATGTGATTAGTAAGGATATGTTACTATCTTGCCAAAACCAAATTAGTATGAGTGCGAGAGTCTGAGCTCTAAACCCTGTTTGCTTCTGCTGTGCAGAATTAGGAACGTATTGTTCGGTACCTTTGATAACTAAAAGCGTTTACTATTTACTTCTGTTGTTACTTGACTGTTTTACAGCTCTGGGGATTGTTCTAATAAAGGTTTAGATACAGACCCGACTGCGGGTGTTTGCCACCTTAAATACATCCACAGGTCCCACCCCACAGATTCTGTCCCCAAGGTAGTTTATTTGCCATCAGTTTGAAGAAC
>WTSP01001353.1:85309-107409 GCA_025331215.1 Actenoides lindsayi | reverse complement strand
ACCGCACCTCTAACACACTTGGGCCTCCGCTCCCCTCCCCCTTTCCTCCCCCCTCCTCCCCCGTCCCCGCCCCTTCCCCACCGCCCTCCTCTTCCTCCTCCCCCTCCCCGCGCCCTGGGATGTTTATTCGGGCAGCTGCGTGAGTGGCGGGTGGCGGCGGGGAGTTTCTTTCCCTCGGCCTGAGTAGTTGCAGGCGCGCACACATTCACTCTACTCTGGGGGGGGTGGGGGGAGAAAGAAACAAAATGTCTGCCAGGGCTGCGGCGGCTTCCACAAAGGTAAGGCTCAGCCCCGGGGCGGCGGCGCTCCCTCCCCTCCCCTCTCTAATCCTCCTCGTCCACCCGGCGCGGTTTTGGCGGCGCCGCCGCCTCGCAGCCGCTCTGCCGCGCCGGGGAGCCTGTGTCCTGCCGAGCCCCTTGCCCCGGCGGCCGCGGCTTCCCTCGCTCTCCCCGGGAGCTCGGGCGCCCGTAGGGGGCCGCTCGGCCCGAGGAGGGTGGGCGAGGCGGGCCGGGGCCTGCCCGCCGCCTTCCGTGGGTGCCCGGCGAGCTTCTCGCCTGCCGGCCCCGGCGGGCGAGGCCGGAGGGGCCCCGCCGCCCCCCCCCCCCCCCGGGGCCGCTGCTCCGCCGGTTACCTCCCGCCGTGTACCCTGCCCGTCCGCCTACCTGTTGGACGTGCGGCGGCACCCGGCTGGAGGTTGGGGAGCTCCCCGGCTGCCGGGGCCCGGAGGCGCAGCGGGTCCGCGCCGACCCCGGGGCTCACCCCCACGAGCCGGGCCTTTCCCGGCGGGTGCAGCCCGGCCCGGCCCCCCTCCACCCCCGGGGAAGGCGGCGGTGGCGGCCGGAGCGCGCTGGGGCAGGCCGTGCCCTTTTGTTCCAGGCTGAAGAGTCGGGTAGCAATTAGGAGAAAGGTTTAACCGGGAGAGTCCAGTACTGCAGGATTTTTTTGTTGTTCTGTAGCCGCTGAATCAGTCGGGGATGATTGTTGCTGACGTACGGTAAACAGCTTTGGGGCGGCGGTAAT
Source organism: Actenoides lindsayi (assembly GCA_025331215.1). Lineage (NCBI taxonomy): Eukaryota > Metazoa > Chordata > Aves > Coraciiformes > Alcedinidae > Actenoides > Actenoides lindsayi. The sequence continues at coordinate 106,389 of WTSP01001353.1, read as the reverse complement.
CCCTCCGAAAGTCGTGCCGGTCCTCCCTCCACCTGATCCGTAGGTGGTGGTGGTGGTGGTGCAGGTGCGCGGGGTGTGTTCTCTGACCTCCCCGAGCGCTGCCGCGGCGCTGAGTAACGCTGAACGGCCCCCGGGGGAAAGAGGGTGGAGTTAGGAACGCTCAACAGGTTTAATTTCTCCTTTCGCGTGGAATTAAAAAGGTTCGCTTTGAAACGAGTCCGAGTTTACATTTCGAACCGACTTGGAGCCGTGACTCCTCGAGAGCTCCCCTGGCTCCCGGCGTGGCAAGTTCCCGGGAGGAGTTAGCTGGTGTCGCTGGAGCTCGGCTTAGTGGTGGCTGCTCCCGAGTGAAACTCTGTGGTTTCGGTCTGATGTCACTTACTGGTATGTGCTTAATCAGGGGTGATATTCTGCAGGCTGAAGCAAAATACACACCTTATTGTGTGACTGCTGAAGAAATTCACGCTGCTTGAAATAACTGCGTTACTGGTAAGCTTGCTAGTTGTAAGATACTGCTAGCTCTGGTCATTTTATCAGCTCCCGGAGTCTGAATTTTCCTTTCAGGGCGTACTCGAGACCACTAAAGTTTCCAGAATGTGATTTTTAAAAAACTCTAGTGCTAATGTTGCCCTGCTGAGTTGCAGGCCCTTTTCTAGGTGTGTTTCTAGAGATGTTCCGTTACGTTTTAACTCACATGTACACACATTGCAACAAAAAATGCATATGCTTGGGGAAGCAATTACTTCTGAGCAGTACTTCAAACTGTTGATATCACCTAGCTACAGAGACAGATAAAGCATACTATTTTTTTTTCCCCTGTTCAAATGCATTTATATTAACAACAAGCAGGACTTGAAGACAAATATTGTCTTTGCTCCTAACAAGAGTTAGTTTTGTGTTAGAGTTCTGCCATGTGAGGAATTTTGAGACATTGCATCAGCTGTAATTGTGCAGGTTTGTGTGTAAAACTGGGGTGCAGGGTTCCTGCTTCTGGTTTAAAATGTTCTCTGAAAAACCAGCTGTTTTGTGGGGCTGTGCAAAAATACTGCCTTCTACATATGCCATCTTAAAAATATAATAGTTCTTTTTTGGTACAGAAGTACTATCTCTTTTGCCTGTAGACTGGCGTACAGATTGGTGTAAACATTGGAAGTTGTATTTTAACACAGCACTTGTTTGAAGCTTCTTCCAGGTCATGGTCACATCGAATTGGCCAGATTGTATACACGTATCCAATATTAGCCAAACCAATTACGCTGAAAGGTATGTTAATTTAAGAACATTGCAAAATATAATCTCTCTGGGGTTTAACTCCTTGCAGTGACAGTGGCAGAATTTACTGAAAGCCTGTATTTGAAACAGCCTTTCTCTTTCTTCTGACAATGGAATCATTTCCTAAGCCCTGTCACTTTTCTTACAGTCTGCAGTAGCCTGTTACCAAAGTCGTTGCTTTCCTTTTCAGTCTTGGTCACAGAGGTGTCTTTAGAGACTAGAATCTTGCCCATACAGCGGAAGGGGGAGGGATTATAAATATTTTAGAAATACTAGAATATTGGAGGACTTCTGTCTTCAAGTTTCAGGTCTTGTTTCCTTCAGACGTGCTATCCCATTTCTCAATTTTGGGGTTGCGATGCGTTAAACCTCTGAATGGTTTTCTCTTAATAGTCACTCAACGTACATTTTAGCCTTCTAGGCCTCGTGTCTGTGTCCATATTTATCTTGGCACGCTTGATCAGAAGAGAACTTGAAAAAAAATAGATTATGAGCTGAATAATTCTTATTTGTACATGTGGGGAAACTTGGCTGGTATGACTGATTGCGTTACGCCCCGTTATCCGCAGCCTTTATGCTACCTTCCCCTGCCTTTCAGTTTTGGTTACGCGCTTTTTTTGCCTGCTATGCTGTAAAAGAATGTGTTTTTATTAAGGTTTTCAATGCTCGCCGTAGCTGTTGGTAGTGTACAATAGAAAACAGGGAGAGAAATGCAGCGTTGCTTGAAGTCTAATCTAGTGGTGGCTGTGATTGCAAAACGTAAGGGGCCTAAGCTTTTCTGATGTCTCTTTGAACAATGCTAATGGGTGCTGTGAGAATGGCTGTGTCAGGGTGTTAGTAATGAGATGGAAAGCTTTCCACCTTTAAGCTGAGGGTTGAAATACAGTCCACGTTGGCTAAAAAAAACATTAGAAATGTTTTTTTAGTAGTAAATGCGGAGACGGGACTTCTTGAACCCTTGAGCCTTTTTGAATGCCGAACCTGAGTTCTTGAGACTTCCATCTGGCTTTAAATACATCTAAAAAAAATATTTCCAAGTCTTTCAGCTCATTCCTGTAATTAATTGGATTTTGGTTGTTATAACTGTCTTTCTAGCTCCGGGCACATATCTATTATCTACTACTCAATCAGAAGTTGAGTAGTTGATCCTGTTAACAGTTCAGGACTTGCTGATGACAAGGACTCTTTGGTTTCCTCTGCTGGAGGGGAATGACCTATAGTTTTTAGAAAGCTAACCCACGTCTATACCCTGAATCATACATGGAGATACCAATGTATTTGTTTCTTGTGGAGGATATATCTACAAGCTTTTAAAATGGTTTTTAATATGCTGCAGTTTCTGAGATGGCTGAGTATTTTGATTTTTGCCATTTACATTTATATGAACACTATAGTGTTATATCAATTCTCAGATTGTTGGTGACATTCTGCAACTATAAGAACAAAGTATAAAGAAATATGTAGAAAATGCATACGGGAAAGTAACACCAAGTATGGATTTGGTTTGACATGAGAACCTACCTTGTACCTGGGAAAAAAAGATCCTGTCAAGTGACCACATTTAATTTTGATAGTATTCCTGTAAGCTGCTTTCAGATCTTAGGAAGTGTTTTAATACTTTGTTCTGAAAGAAGAAATTATTTATATATCTTATTTTGGGTTTGGATGTTCTTAAATTCTTTGACTGTTACAGTTATGACTATAGGCTGCTTCAGCTCCCCCATTAAAACTTTGGTACATTTTTCAAGTAGGAATTTTATTGTAATGTGCGAAGAGCCGTGAGCTCCACGCTCTGTAGGTCATTACAAAGTCTATTCTGGAGTTTGCTTCTGGTTCAGCATGCAGCAAGAAGAATGTAAACAGAGCTTGAAATCTGAGGATGCCTGGGAGCTGGTTCCACCTTCATAGAGTGGAAAATCAGTAAGAGCTTATCAGTGATGGGCTAGGTAGTCTTTGCTGCAAGGAAAACATCTAGAAACGGGTTATTGTGTGCTATAGGTATTTTAATGTGCACGTTGTACTACTGCTCGTATACTGTGAGAGTAGATGTTTGGCTTCTGTCTAAGAAAAAGGAAAAAAGCTCAAAATATAATGTTTTGAATTGCTGCTTGAAGTGGAATGGTTATGGGCCTTGACTATATGTCCACATTGACACGACAATGTACAGTCATGCTCAAAGTTTTCTGTTACGAGGACTCAGGAAAATAAGTCCTCAGTGTTCGATACGAAGTTGAACAGAACCGTTAACTAGTGAACAATTCAAGCTGTGAATTGTGCTAAATACTTTGGGTTTATTACTTGAAATGCTATGCAAATTATTGTCGAGGTTGGGTTAAAGCACTCATTCAAAACCTTCCCGTGGAAGTCGTCGGTGTTCGGAGTAAGGACCCAGCGGTTCACCCATCATGTTACAGGCCATGCCAATAAGCTTGCTGTGTGAAATAGGAGCATCTCTTCTCCTTTGCTCTCCTATCCTCTGTGACTGGAGGAGAGGTGATGTCTTCTGTCTGTCAGGAGGGAAATCGGTTTGCAGTCACATTGTGGGGAGAGTAAAACCCTATGTTTGTCTGTTGGAATTAATAGTCTCAATATTCGGTTTATTAACACCGTGTCAAATTCTAAGTGTCGATTTAAGAGGTAGTATTTGAAGCAAAGTTTATATAGGATGTCTGAAGTTACGTAATCTGTACAGCCAGCTACCCTCTGGTTAAGAAAGACATTGGTCATTTAGATCTCCCAAATTTTTCCTGGCTATCGTAGTATAAATGCAGCCAAGATTACTATGGGAATATGCTCAGTGTTTCTGAGGCAGCTATGCTGCTAATGACTTCTTCACTGAATGTACTGACTAAGCAAACAGCCGGAGGGAATTCTGAAAATGAATTCCATAATTCTGTGCAGTGTATTTGTGCTGCGTCCAAAAAGTCCCGAAAGGAAAACATTGTCTTGTCTTACAATTATGCTATTTTGGGTACGCGTTAGTCAAAGATGTGCCCGACGCAGAAGTAGCAGGGGTGCCCTTGTTTCGAGGGGCTGTGATGTGCCTCGGTGAAGCTCCTGAGAAAATGGAGGAGCATGTTCATCTGGATGCTGTAAGGGCCAGCGTGGGTCCCTGGGATCCTGCTGAGGCCGCAGGTATGGTGACTTGTCCAGGGACAGTGGTGTTTGCTTTGGTTATCCGTGGGATTTTCCTGCTGTGGTATATCCTTAGGTAATTCCTTAAGCCACAAGCCTTGTGGGCTGTTTGAGCTCTGTAGATGGGCTGCTGCAGGGTTGGTGAACTGCCCCAGTGTGTGCAGGACTGGGCACTCCGGTCACATTTGTTATTCCTGACTCTGGAGGATCTTCAGTAGCTCTTCAGAGTCCTTTCCTGCCTTTACGTATTGGGATTTATTTAGATGCTTGGAAAAAATAAATATATTCTAGGTGCTAAAAATTTAAATATTGGCTTTATGTTAAAATAGTACTTATTTTCTCAAGGGTATTTGGTAATCTCTAATAGGATTCGTGTTTCCTAATCCATTATAAACAGATGTTCTGCCCTTTTGTGGTGGGGGAGGGCAGCCTAAATTCAGTAAGATGATAGCAGTAGGGAGCGTTGCGTTGGAGAAGTTCTTATGAGAAGCAGACAAGAGTATTGTGACCCTCTTTGCCTGTCACAAGTCATCATAAGGTTTTCCACAGCAGAGGAAGCAAACAACAGAACTTGGTACTGCTCTGATAGGATTTTTTGGTTTGTGGGGTTTTTTTGTCTCCCCGCCCCCACATATGCAAAGTACTGATATGCTAAAAATAGCCATCGAGCAAATGTAGGCAGTTTCTTTGATTTGTAGCTCCAAGACTTTTCCCGGTAAGTACTGCACTGAAGAGCAGTCTCCTGTCTTCCTTACCACTGCACTTTACATTTGAGTTCGTTCTTAGGAACTTCATGACAAAAATCTCCCCACCCTTCCTCGATCAGGCAGGTATTAAGTTTTCAACTCGTGATCCCGTGGAATTGTATAGGCTGTTCCTTGCCCAGTTTGAATGGGGTCCAGTAACGGTGTCTTCCCTTCTGCCCCAGTGGGTCTGCAGTCATTTGAACAGAAAGGTCCCTGTTTATGTATCTGGCTTTAACTTTTTCTTGTGAATACTAACTGGCCCTGTTTCAGCTATTCATGCTCTAGGTGGGCGACTGTTTCTTAATGATGTATCTAGATGGGGCATGGAATAAGGAAGCTGCATAAAGAGTGTGATGGTGTCTGTTAGGCTGGGTACTAGACTTCAGATCATACAGTCACGCTTTTGGATGTAGCTCTTTAAGAAGAGTTGCTCTGGCTGGAAGAACATCCGCTGCCCTTTCCTGCAAGCCTTGTTGATTATCTTTCTGTAGACCACAGCTCCTACAGCGGTGTTGCTGTTGCTTTAATGACTTGGTGATGTTGATTATGAAGCTGGATAATACAGGAGTTAGGAAGAAGCAGCTTGTTGCTGAGATGTGGCTCAGTTTTTTTTAAGTGAAGTTAATTAAAGGGAAATAGCCTTAAATTATAACTAGAAGCAGTAACCTAATGAATCAGGACAGACTGAAATTTGATCAGTGATGTCAGTTTTCGTATGAATTGAATTGCAAGCAGTGGTGACGTGAGTTAGCAAAAGGACTGATCTGGCACGCGTTGCTGTGAAATGATCTAACCCATTTTAAATGGTTAAGAAAAGCGGGGGAATGTTTCCGCAGTTGTTCAGCTTCATTGAGAAAGTAATGGACTTAAATTATGGCTTTTAAAGCTTCAGTGTTTCTAATAGAAAGTAACAACTGGAACTACTGTAACTGTAGAACTCTGAGAGAATTAACTTTAAAGGGTGCTACCTGACAACGTGGAATCAAATAATTAGTCAGTTGTTACTAATATGGGATCAGCGTAGTACCTGGGGTTAAGCATGCCAAGCATTGTTTATCTGAACAAATTCCAAGACTCATAATAAATCTGTAATTCGTGTTGGTTTTAGATGGCTGGCTTCTCCAGAACTCAGTCTGGAAGAAAGCCAGCTCACGTTAACCCTCTCGGCACGGGATGCTGGGTTAAAACATTTTATCTCGCTCTCCTCGGCATGATTCCTACGTGTTGTCTGGAAAAAGCACTCCTTTGCCCACGAACGTCTCCACGTGGGGTAGGTTTCCATTAGTTAGCTGGAAAAGGGATGGGCTTCTCTTGTAAATCTGGGCTCCCTGAAGTAGCATTTCCAGTGGATATTAAGATCTTGAAGGTATGGCTTTCTGACAAAAGGACTTGTGTTTCCTTCGGAATTGAAATGAAGTTGTGCAAAGTGATTGGCCATCGCGTACAGGATAAACCCCTCTGTTAATAACCCGGCTGTGCAGGAGGGGAAATTCCTGGAGGGTAATCTTGTAGGAGAGAACTAAATGGACTTGCATTTTGTTTGAGTTGTACCCCCTATGGATAATGTAGACGGGATTAATGCTCTTAAAACAGGGAGCCTTTAGCTGGCGAGCACGAGAAGGGTCTACAGCTTTACAAAAAGCACGTTCCTGGCTTAACCCAAAACCACTTCATCCGCATCGAATGCGGTGCTGTGGACACACTCTACTGTGCCAGATCATTTTTCCAGTCTTGCTCATGCAGTTTATTCCTCGTTGGTACTTCGATGGTAAATGCCTCCTAGAGCTGCCCAGGAAACATCTGAGTTTCAAATAGCTCCCCCAGGTAATAAAATTGTTTGAATACCCTGTCAGCATGCAGCTCTGAATTATATTCATGTTGCAACTGCTGACACTTTACATTTCTTAGCTGCAGTAGTACCAATAAGTATCACTTATCTGTGAGGTGGCAAGTGGGCCATGAGATGTCATTGTCTTGGGGGCAGTTGGGAAGCTTCTTGACCATATACTGCTAGCTTTATCAGAATTTTAAGGGTTTTTTTTTTAATGTTGCCATTAACAGTAGACCTGCAAATCATATGCAAATACAGTATAAACCTATGCACTGTTAACTTCTGGAGTGAATGGCACTGTATCACTGCAAAGTTGTCATCATCCATCTGTTCCCCATAACCTCCCACTTCTGATATGATGTGTCTTGGTGTAATACTGTCTTTGCCATGCAGGATTTCTTAGAAGTCTCTGAAACTGAAAATGTCTGCATCAGCATGTTCTCCTTCAGAGTGTTGCCAAGAGTGCATCACACAAAGTTAGCCTTTACAATCAAGGAGGGTTCAGAAATGAATAAATGCTCGACCTGCTCTAGGCTACTGCAAGACAGTGTTGTCCTGAAGAATTGAGAGGGAAGCTGGAATGACTAGGTCTGTGCTTTACTTTCAGTTGTTTGAAATCCATCATCTTCTAAATGAAAGGCTGGCATCTGGTTTCTCAAATGGTGCAAGCTTCTGTAGGCTAAGCCAGGAGTGAGAACTATGATGGGAGGAAAGGAACTACAGAAAGAAAATGGTTGTGGAGGCAAGCACTAGGTGATGTGTGAGGGAGAGGAGAATGAAAGGAAGGAGGGAGCCAAAGGGAAGCAGACAGTGTTTAACCCTGAGTCAACTACCTATTCTTCTTGTACCTTCTTGCCTCTGCCCTTCTAACCAAAGAAACAAAAACCTCAGCACAAAAGCTGAGGTGTCTGGACTCCAAATGATTGTTGTGAAATGTTATGTTGTATGACTAAGCCTTATTCACAGAACTGTCTCATCAAGACTAACTTCATAGTTGTATTTAAAGATTACTATGTAAGAAACCAAATTATAGTAGCAGAGATCACCCCTGAAAGTGCCATAATAAAAATGTAGGTGTTTTTGCTCAAGTTGCAGGTCTGTTGTTTCTTGTAGCTTATTTCTGCTTTCTGTAAGAGAGAGCTGAAGCCAGTAGGAAGAGGAAAAGAAAAATCATAGAAGCTCTTTTAAATGCTGAAGCCAAATAAAGGCCAGTTTGAATTATGCCAAGATTCTATACACTAATGCTCAATAACACCACCTTGCAGAGCAAGCTGGGAATGTTTGAAATCCTGTAAGAATGCAAACTTTGGATGAGAAATAATGGAAAGCTGTAAAGAAAACATGCTGAAAATACACCTACTCATTATCCTTTCTTGTTCTGCATTTGGAAATACTGGCCATCAACATGCACACTAATGTGGGCATTCCTGTTCAGTTGTAGTATTTATCTGAACGTATTACCAGATAACTTGAAAAGGACAGAATCTTGGGTATGAGGATAATCTGGCAAGCTACTCTTCTTAAGTTCATGTCTATACTTCAGGCAGTTTTGGGTACGTAGCCAACAAATGGGGCGTAATCTGAAAGTCTTTGATTTTACTGGCTTAATTGTTCATGCAGGTGAGGGACCCCAGTTGCAGGTGAGGGACCCCAGTTGCAGGCGAGGGACCCCAAGGAGCTCACCTCTCTGAGAATAACACGCTTTTTTCAGGGAGAGGAGATGCTGGCCTAAGTGTTTCCAGTTGTGCCAAGAGTGCTAGCTTGAATTGGTTCCGAAGGTGCTAACAATTCCTGTGAAATGGAAAACTTTTCTGTCCTGTTCTATCCTAAGGAAAGTCCTCTTCCAGGGAGCAGTCTGTTGAAGGAAGGGGGCAGTTGAGGAATACTCAGTATGCCTCTCTCTCAGCTGCTACCCCAGCACTCTCAAGGTGCTACCCCTCCCTCCTCCCGAATGCTCTGTGGATACTGGCACTATTTTGAATGTTAAGAGTGTGATTTTTTTCTTCATCCCTGTCTGTCAGCTTTCTCAAGTGTCCTGGGGTTTCTGCCCTCCTGATATGGGGAATGTCGGTTCCCCCTCACGCCAAGAAGAGAAGTGAGGAACTAGCCCCTTAGCCAAGGCAGATTGCAGCTCCCCTTGGGGAGAGAGGGGACTCAGTGTTCCAGGAAACATCTCTCCAGTCGTGCACTAGACACAGTTTCTCTGCAGGTCTGCTCCTTGTTCCTGGGAATTCCTGCTCTTTATGGAGTGGGAGTTTTTCCAGTGAAATTTGTCATCTGAAACACTGGATTATGTAATAAATGTGCCTTGTTTCAAATGAAATTTTTCAATTTTTGTCTGACTTCATAGCTGCCTGTTCTCTTGAGAGGAATTTAGGGGTTGGAAGTTGAAATACACATTAAACGTATGGTTGGATTCTTAGTGGTGAAGAATTCTCTTTGCCTTTGAAGGGGATATGAACTCAGGTGATTCACTTGGAATAAACCAGTGGTAATTTAAAACGTTTCCTTGTTGCATGTATCTGCTATCAGTAAACACCTCTTTATCTGGGGGAGATGTGTAAACAATAGTAAGGAGCCAGTGGTTGAGAGAGTTGCTGAGACTGTTGCTTCTGCAGAATGACCAGTGGAGTTTCTGTTTGTTTGGGGTCTGTTGTGTGGTGGTGATTTTGGTGGTGGTGGTTGTTTATTTTTGGGGTTTTTTTGTTTGTTTTTAATTCCTTCCAGGATTATGAGAGTCCCTTTGAAATGGGTTTGATTATTAATAATGCCGGGACTGTCTTTTTGGTCATAAACTCAGTTTGGTTGACAGCAATGTGAAATTTCTCTCCTGTACTTCACCTTGTGCTAGCATGTTCATTTAGAGCGCAGGCAAGCAGGAGATGCCTTTTCAACTTGAATGTGGTATTTCTGCGGGATAGATTTTCACCAGCCTGAGCTTCAGTTTACACTGACTGTACCCATTTAACCAAAAAAAACCCAACCCCCAAAACCAAACCAACCGAATGTGCCTCGAGTAGTTACTGATAATAAAAACACTTTCAACAGAAGCAAGTAGTCAGAGAGCTGTTGTGTGGGCTTTTTCACTTCTGTGTGATTGAATTAAAATGGAGACAAATTTTACAGTGTTCTTTGTCATCATTTTATTCCCTTTGTGTGAATGAAGGATGCTTGAAAGTCACCTGGAGTGAAGTAGTGGAAATAAATTAGTGAGTGGTAAAGTAAGAGTGGCTGCCTGCGCAGCAAGCAGATCCCTGGGCTCAGATTGCTGTGCTCTGTGCTGGGCCACAGCAGAGAAGCACACGAATCGAATAGTTGAAATAGTTTAAATCTTACTACAATCCTTGTTAGGCTGTTGACAGCTAACTAGAAAGTTTCTCATCTTGTGAGGCTGAGAAACAGAGGCATCCTGTTTGGCTATTTCTAGAACAGTCTTGGAATAAACTCCGTGGCTGGCCTTACGTTGCCATCAGTAAATGCTTTGGATGTTTGTATGACAGGAAGAGGTTTTAAAAATTTTATTTTCCCTTTTTACAGAAAAAACCATTTTTGAAATCAAACGGGACATGAAAGATAAAAATAGATTTCGCTTGCTCCACATTTTAACTTCTGGAACAGGACCTTTTAATTTACTCAGTTTCAGTTTTATAGAAAATCAAACATTTTTGGAACACTTGTTAGAGAAATTAACCCCTCTCGAAGATATTTGTACTTTATAAAATACTAAAGACAGTGTTACAAAGCTCAGTAGTGTTCCCTCTATCAGAAAAGCAGATTTGTCTATGTTTTTCACGTTCCTATTTTTTTTTGTTTGTATGTTAGTCTGTATTTCTTGGATATACTTACAGCATAAAGGTTAGTATGTAGCTGACCAAAACATAATACCTAAAAGCTGTCTTTACTGTCCTAGCCCTTCAAGCAATGTAATTATGTTGCTTCCAAGCGATAAGCCAAGGCAATTTACAGATTACTGGAATGCTTGAAAACACTGACCTTTCAGGTCACTCTGAGCACTCCTATTATGCAGAGATTGCTGTGGCACTGTTGTAATGTGCTGGCCTGTCACATGCTGACTAACTTGCAGAAAGCTTTGATGCAGCTGTTTTAAAAATGCTTTTGCTGACTGATAGGCACTTAGGCTACTGACTGCGAACAAAGCTGGCTCTCATTCCATGCTTTTAGCCCCATTTTCTATAACAACACTTCTTCCCTGCTGACTATGCCACAGTTCTTATCTGAGCCCAGTTGTTGGCTTGTCTCCGTTTGAATCATATTCGTGTTTAATTTCAACTTCAGAAAGAGTTGTGCCTGTGAGAGAGATGTGGTTTGTGTGGTTCCTTGGGAGCTGCTACAAACAAGCAGCCTTGAAAAGGTGCTGTGGTGGCTTTAAAGAGTGGGGGGATTATGGGGGAGAAAGAGTGTGTGTGACTGGGCAAAGCAGGGCGGGGAGGGATTAAAAACAAACAATGGTCCTTTATTGATGATGACCAATACAGTGAAAAGGAGTTTCCTGAAATGTAGCATGTATTGTATAGCAGTTTGAATAATAAGTGTTCTTAAATTGGTACCAAGAATAGGAAGAAGACAATAAGTAAATGTTTCTTTTTGAGTATGTGATGCTTAATGAGCATTGTACATTCTAACTGTAATGCTAGTGTACCTAGTATAGAAGCAGGATGAGAACATGGATAAAAGTTAAACTGAGTTGATTTTTTTGCTTAATATCTACTTTTATTTAATTTTATTAACAGTTGTTAGATCTGGTAGCACTGGACTTGAAAGGATCATAGGAAGAGGGGAAAAAAGTCTGAAAGTATAAAAACTTGAATTCCAGTGGCCTGACTAAAATGTTACAAGGATAAACTGGTTTTTGCTTTCCAAAGACACTTACAGAGAATCCATATTCTTACTGAAAATAAGGCACTGGATGTTTGCAGAAAGTGGATGTCTAATCCTAGTAAGCCTGTGCAATAAGGAGCGTGGCAAAGTTTATCAATTCACAGTTTAACCTTTGGCTGTGTTGACTGCCTTTTCAGTAACTGCACTACCTGTGCCTAAAAGTTCTTGAAGCAGTAGTGCATATTCAGGGATAAGCAGCTGGTGTATTTAATATTGCTGTGGCTGTTTGGCTAAACAGTATATCGTGACAGTGCACTAAAATAAACATTTGAAGTTGTGAAGAATATGTTTCCAGCTCTATCAATGCAATGAATAGAACAAGTAATGAGTTTACAGCAGGAAACTAACAGAATGGTGTCATTCCATGGTGAGTATTTTACTCTTCAGGGTGAAAAAAGGCTGTATTCTTTGGAGTGATGAGTAGGGTAAAAAAGTTTATTCTTCATATATATTCGAATTTTCTTGTTGCAGCTTAACTTCCACAGAAGAAAAATATTTCTCTCACTTGGTTCAACATTTGTTAATCTGGCTTGATTTAAATGACATAGTGAGGCATAAGATGCATTACTGCACCTGTTGATTATATTACAGTATCTTTTAGAGGATTACATTTCAAAAGGAATTCCTTCTGAAGGTCACCCTACAAAAATGAGTGGAAGAGATGCAGCTAAATCAATACGTTGGTATAAGAAGTACAAATTTAGATACTATTGTCACTGCACTGAATTTTTCACGTGTAAATGACTAGAAGTTGCATGATGGAAGGTATGAGTATTAACTCAGCCTGGCTTTGAAAGCACTCTACAGTGAGCTTGCTTTGCTTTCTCAGTCCTGTTTTTTCTCTGAAAAAAGAGTGTATTACAACTGTCATTCAGGAAGTGCTGTGTAATTCCTCATCTTTCGACCAACTTTTCCACTCTTGTGTTCTATCCTCACCTATTTGGTCTTCAGGATTTTCTTCCCAAAAATACTGTGGATTAAATGCTTTCTCTGCAAACCATGGCTTTCTGATACTATTTTCCATTTAACTGACTCATCAAATGGTTTGTCTGGTGTACTGAAGCTAAATTCTTGAGGTTCCTTACTCATTTAGGAAAGATGTTCCTTTAAAAAAAGACAAACAAAAACCAACCAACCAAAGAACTAGCTGGTTTCGTAGGTGATTCAGTTGCTTCCTTCTTTCCCCTGCCACTCCCAGCATCTGGTTGTTGTTGACCCGTAACTTGATAAGTTTTTGAATGAACTGTAGCTGTAACCCAGGATAAACAGATCATTGGCCAAAATTACACAGGCATTGCAGCTGTTAACCAAGAGCTTATCCAGTTTCTTCTCCAGCTGGTTGGGTAAACAGCTAGAATGGCATTCATGCTTTTTCACTTGTAAAAAATGTGCTGAGTAAAATAAAAAGACATCTGCCCGTTAAATACAGATGGGAACTACTTGTGAAGAGGTGGGTTTGACTGGCATCGTGTCTGAGTAGTTATGTATAGACTTTTATTTTTAGCCTTTGTTTTCAGAGTTCCTCTTCTGGAATACTCGGTGTGCGTGTCATCATCTTCACCATAGCTTGGCTAGCAATCAAGGGTTATTCTCTATGGAATGATGATTACCTAGGGAGGAAGAGCAGCCTCTCCTAAGTCTGTCTCCTGAGCATGTAGCATCTCTACTTGTGTTACTTATGGCACAGCTGATTCTTATTTCAGAGTTGAGTTGAAACAGTGACATCCACTATTACCTTATGGACATGTCTTTAGTGATTAGTTTGGGATTCTTCACTTGATGTGTCTTATCTGTACAAAATCAGAACAGCATAATTGAGCATTATTAGTTCTTTTTGCTTATGTGTTGATAAAAAGGTATCAAACTGACTGCTGCAGAAAGTTATTTCAGTGATGTGGCCGTATTGGGTACTCATGGTGTTAGCCTCATAGGCTGCAAATGAAGGGAGCTCTTTCAGGCCTGTACAGACAGGGAGACCACCAGGAGCTGAACTGCAATGACAACTCTCCTACCAATGCCATAACATTCTCTTGCTGTTCAGCCTGCCAACAGAAAGCTTTCAGTGTTACTTCCGATGCTGATAGGTCTGGATTTGCCTTGTCAGGCTTTCTTCATGGGTGTCAAGTGGCTACCTGTATTTTGTAGCTTTCTTTCATACCTCAGTAATTTGTTGTGTGGTTTTTGTTTGTTTTTCTGATGAGTGCTTGTAGGGTGTGCATACTCTTTTTTTTTTTTTTCTCAATTCTGAAAAAAGTCTATGAAGGTAACTGAAATTCATATAATTCAGAGTATTATTTTTGCTCACGTTGGGTGCTTTTTTCCTTGGATTGATACAACTGCCTTATGCTAAATGTTCTTTTAATTTGTGCAGGAATAGACTGGTTTTTTGGTGTTTTATGGAACAGATGCAAAGCAAGACCACTAAAAAGCATAAACGCTTTGTAATTCAGTCAGCTGTACTGTTCTGTCAGACTTCTTAGGCTGACTTCCAAGTGCAAACTTCAGATACTCTTCTGTGTGTTTTGATGCTTATCACTTGCTTACATGAGAAGCTCAGATTTCATCTCGGAAAAAAAGTGTGTACCCAGCTCTAGTAGCAGGAGGAAAAAAAAAAAATATTGAAAATGTGGTTGTATTGTAGCCTAAAACCAAAGAAAATAGAAGTGAGTCTCTCAAATACTGCTGCTGAGAAGTATTTCAACAGAATACTGATGTTTGTGTTTAGTTACACTGATGCAATGGTGTGTATGTATATACTAGGTAGGTATGTGGAACTGTAGGTGATTTGAAGTAATGGTATTGAGCTACCCTGTACCTAATGCTTTGCAACAGTCTTGCCTCAGTTTGGAGGAAGAAGTTAAACCCTACAGAAACTTTGCACTTGAAGTGTTGCAATGCTCGTGTCTCAGTAGTTAAGTATGTGTGTGAATGATCTGAACTATTGATAGCATAATGCATGTGTCGTCTTGGATTATTGTGAGAGTAAATATGGCTTGGGAGCACTGACTCCTAAATTGACAATGCACTGTCAAGAAAATTGGTGATAGGTGCGAGCTGATGGAACATGCTCATGGAGACGTCATGTATTTGTCAGGATTGGGCAGCTAAAATACATCCTTAGTTTGCTGTATGCTTGCGAGATGTAAAGCAGAGGTGGAATGGGAAAAGAGGGTTGAAGTACATTTTTTCTGTATTGCCTGTTAACAGCTAAGGTCTTTAAAAAAAAAAAAAGTAGAAATAGAGTCAGGTCATGCAGCAATCCTAAGCCTACATTGCTGATTTATTGAAGGCCTGCAGAAGAGACTCTATCTTGTCAGAAAAATGAACTTCTGTGTCCTTGACTTGCAGATACCAATAACACACCTGGTGTTTGGGCTGCTGGTGTCCAAGAGTACGAGTGTGGTCCAAATAAACACCCACAATGGAGTGAAGTTCTGCTCTTGAAAGAACTGAAGTTTAGCTGTGGAATGAAACGACGTTATATTTTGATGTGTACTTTCCCCTTGGAACTGTCTCCAGTAGGGCAGGAGTGTGGAAGCTCTTCCGCTGTTGATTGTGGGTTGGTTGGTTTGGGTTTGGTTTTTTCCTCTGGTGGAACAGATGGGAGCTGATACTTAGTGAAGTGAAAAATGGCAGCTAAACGGGATTTTCTGTTCTCTCTCTTCCTTGGTTCCTTTTAAACTTTGTCACTCTACAAGTGAATTTGTTCTCTTATGTCAATTAAACCCTTAACTCACTGCAGAATGTGAAACTAAGAGACAAGATAACAGGTTGGCAAAGACTGAAGTTTCTACGCTGGTAATTTCCCCTGATCTGTAACCTTTTGTTACTTTGTTAGACTATATTGCACTCAGGAAGCAGAAGCTCAGTGGAGTTCCTTTCTGTACTGCAGGGAGTGCTGGAGTGAGGGGAAAAAGCAGAGAGGTAAAGGCTGTGGCAACTGGAGTGAGTTTGCACTTTGTAAACCGGAATGTCAAGTTAGAGTTTGGATTCTTGCAGTTTTTAACTTGAAGTACAATGGGAACACCGTTGAAAAAGGGAGACGTTTGCCCCTTTTTTAAGGGCTTTGGGTTTGCAAAGTCTCCGTTTTTAAATATGATTCCAGGAGATGCAGCTCTGGTTGAAGCTCACTGCATCTTTCCAAATACCCTTGTTCTGTTCTGCTCACATGGGTCTTTTTTGCCTCCTGGGGAATGTGCGTTCTAGAGCGGTGGTGAATGGACACGATGCAGTTTTGGTCAGGACTAGAGTTCTGTATCCTTGATGTACTTGAAAATGTGGGAAGACGAGTTCAGTGTTACAGTGATGTAGGCAGTTTGTTCTACATAACTCCTTTAATTGTTGATGTAAATGCAGAAGTAGCTTTGTGACCATTTTTTGAGGTTAACCTTTGGCTTCCTGGATGTGGCTTTTTGCCTTGGGAACTGTGCTTTTGCTTTTTTTAAATCACTTCAAATATACAGTTAGGGAAGTAGAATGTGATGTTTAAACTGCGGAAGAAAGGTCTGGACGTGATTTGATCTGAAAGATTGTAATTTTGGGGAATCCTTACAAAGCTTTCTAAGTCTGCATACGAAGTTTTATGTAAAATTCAGTGTTAGTTCACCTCTTATGGTCAGAATAATTGAAAGTCTACCAAATGGCTCTTCATAAGAAGAGGGCATTTTATTTGGTTTGAAATGTGCTGTGCTGGTTTGCTTTGTGTACAGAAAAGCAACACGCTGCTAGGAAGTTCTGATCTGTCAACAGTTAATTCTCTGGAGCATGCTAGTTAATTCCCTTGCTTTGATGGGGAAACAGGGGGGAAAAAACCAAATCCTATAGTTATGTAAATCTGAATACCTACAGAGTTTAATTTGAAGCCTGTGAAAAGCCTCTTGTCCAGTAATTACTCTGTCATTTTTTTATTTCTACAGACTGTAGCCAGTCCCTCTCCTACACTGGCTTACAGAAGGAAAGGGGACTGGGCATTGTCTCCTGGCTTGCTGAGCAGTGGCTAGGGTAATTCTTCAGCCTGGGGTTCATGGGAATTCATAGCTACTTGGAGTGGGGTTAGGGATACACTCTATGAAAGAGAAAATTGAAACCCGTAAAACCCACAACACACTGTTTTAAAAAAGGCTTGTTTTTCTTTGCTTAAGTTGAATATATGATGAATTGCATCCAGCTTACCATGAGAGGTCTGTAAATGGGAAAAGGCTGTGAACCACTGTTAAGGGAAGGGCAATGATGGGATTGCTGCAGCTACTAAAGAGGAGGGTTGTGATTGGGGCAGCTGTTGCTGTTGGGTGGTATCTCAGGCCTGCTTTTATTGCCTCTTGTTCAGTCTTGGCTTCCCAATGGAGTTGATTTCATTGCTGCTTTTTAAGAAGATGAGTTGTTATGGGAGTAAAAAGATGGTTGGGGCTTGTTTTGGGTGGTGGGGGCATCCCTGTTGCTGCTCTATGTCTTTTTAAGGGAAGGGAAAGAAAAGCGTGGAATTGTCTTGCTGATTCTTACGGTGCTGCTGTTTCTTTCTCCTGTGCTGGTCAGTGGCCATGGGTCCTGAGGAGAAGGAAGCAGATCACTTAGGAAAATGATAATAAATTGGAATGTACAAAGATATGCACGTGTTTTCCATAAAAAATGTTTACAAGCCTTGGATAATAATAAATCTCCTTTTGCCTTCTGAAAAGAAGCTCCCATATCTTTCTAATATCTAATGGCATGGCCAGGATTAAGTTGTTTGGTTTTTTAACAAAAAACCCAACAAAACTCTACCTGGCTGTGAATAACAATTGTTTGTTACCCACTAAAGCAGCTAGGGCTGTGAAAGTGAAAGCTATGGCATGTATGTAGTTTATATGGCTGATGTTTCTACATTCCTAGTCAATAACCTGCCAGAAGAGGTTTGTATTTTCGTTAGCATCTCTTCTTGCCTGCTCCTTTTCCACCTGAAGAAAGCCATCCCCGAACTGCTTCCTTGATTCAGTTCGGACCAGCTTTGCAAGTAAAGGAGGTATTCTGCCCTGAGGAGGAAAGCGGCCTTAAGGTCAGGCTTTTGCTGCTCCTTAACCCTTTGCATTGTGAAGCAGCAACCCGAAGGTGCTGTTTCAATGATTCTACAGGAAGGTTTGCTTTAAATCCTCTGAGTGTTAAGCCTTGCTTCTGCAGTGCTGTTGGCACCCGCTCAGTTGGTTCACAGTTACTGGAAGAAACCTTTTTTTCTTTGACCTCCTTTGTCCCTTTCCACCACTCTTGAAACTGAACTTTTGCAGCCGCTTCAATTTTTCTTAGTAGTAGTGGGTAATTTTAATCCATTTATATTGCTTGGACGTGAAACATGAAAATGAAGTGGTTAATTGAGCTGTAGGAACGTGCTTCTTGGAGTGTGGGAGTTGTGTCTGTAGGTCTGCAGGCTACTGAATGCTGTGTAGTGGCTTGGTGTAAAAGAGGAAAGCACACTCGTCTCATCTCTTCTCCTGCACTATATTCTTCAGAGTTTCAACAGTGGTAGTATTGACTAATTTCTTAATATGGCTTGGTTTTGTTGTGGTTTTTTCTTATCTTAATTCTACATCTTCAACTTCTTAATGTTACCTGATTTCTGAGTTCTGTCTGTGCTGTATTGTTCAGTTTTGTAATTGGATGTAAGGACAATTACAGCATGCTGATTTTTATTCATTTTTTTTTCTTTATCACTTAGTTGATGTTTTATCTTTAGAAAGGAAGCATTTGTTGTGGTGGTTTTTTTTCCCCTCAGGAAGAAAATCCTTGAGCATGCTCATGTTGTGTGTATAGATAGGAAGATGGAGAGACAATAGTTTTGAAGTGTCAAAGTGTACTAGATTGTGGTTGCTTAACCAGGGGCCTCTTCCCCTTCTTCGAGGTGTGTGTTTTGGAAAGCTAGGTAAACAAGTACTCAATTTCATGGTGAAGTGTAATACAAAGTTAGGCATCGTTAATAGGATAGAGATAGTCTTTTTTTGATGAGGAAAAATGATGCATTTTTCACTTCCCATGCTTGCCTGATAAGAAAGTTCAGGAATGTTTTCCTTACTGATAGCTGAATCAGCCTTGGAGACACACTAACATTAATCACTACTGTAGTGTTGGTTACCTTGTCCTCCCATCTGAATCTCAGGCCTGCCTCTGCTTAGCAGGGTATTGTAATGCTGCTTTCATTCTCCTTCTTTCTCTCCCATGGCTGCCTTGTACTTTTTTCTTCCCCCCAACTTAAAAGCACTGCACTTGAAGGAGTAAGGAAAAAAAAAAAGCACAAGCCAATCAAACAAAAAACCTCTTGTGTTCCCTGTTAGGTGCTTCTTAAGTGAACTAATTGTTACTATTGACTCCTTACACCAAAGCCACTAACAACTTTCTAACCCAAGAGCTCTAATATTTAACACTCTCCCTTCTCCTCTTTCAACTCCTGCCTTTCTGTATCCTTGTTTTCTAACTTCCTTCCGCTGAGTGTATAAAGTTCATGTGAGTGTAGAGCTGTAATGAGCATCTGCAGAACACTAGCAGCCATGTCACTGCTGAAAGTCCATCTTTAAGTGATGGATGCTCAGGTTGGGAGTGGGGAGAAATGCCCCTCCGTGTGTGTAGTTTTTCAGGGGAGGAAAGGAGACTTAACCCAAAATTTATTACTAAGAATGATTGCTTGAGATTCAGAGGCAGAAATTTTGTAGTTATAAAATGAAGGACACCCCCCCCCCCCCAAAAACCCTACTACAACAACCACTAAAAACACGAAAACAAAACAAAAAAACAACAAACCACCAAAAAAACCCCCAAACTTTACTGCACGTGATGTATTTCTTCATAATTGGATTCAAAGAGGAAAAAAATTTCTGTGGAATTCTGCAACTACAAAAGTAGGTGTCAGCTCCTACCGGGCAAAAGGCAGTGTGTTTGGAGCACCTGCACTTCAGATCCTTCTTGCAAAGAGTTGGGTAAATTAAGCATAAAATGTATCATTTTACTGTGGCTGTGTGGACTTTAAAGAAGAAAACCAAACAGAACTCAAGCATTTTAAAGAGATTAACCTATGTGTTCTGGTCTATTGGCAAGCTGGAAGATGGCAAGGCCAGAATTCTACCTCGAACTTGAACTGTAGCGTAGGGCTCTTAGATGTGTATTGGGTCTGACTGATACATTTGAAAGCTTGGAGTAGTATCCTGGGAAAGCCACCCTTGCTCTGTTTTGGTGGGATACTGTTGCCTATCCTGAGCATCTCGTTCAGCAGCTCCTCAGAGTCCAGCGTGGAAAACTGACGTGGTGCTGTACTTGGGAACTTGTGATTTTTCTGGGTAAGAAGCGACGTAAGAGGCGTTCTGGCTTAACGTGAGGTGCTTGAATGCTTGGAGTGCTGCTCTGATACCTAAATTCTGGTTGATTATCTTTTGGTGGCTATATCTTATATGCATGTGCATTTTTGGCTTTGAATTGTTTAATTAAAAAACAATAGCCTGGTACATAAGTGTGATTTAGGTTCCTTACATAAAAGAAAAGTCATACTGCATTGCATTTATGTGGTACTGATACTGTGATTTTCTCCTCCTCCAAGGGGGGGGGGGGAGAACCCCAATCAACTGGAAGAACTCCAACTAATGTTCTTAACTGCGTGATAAAACGGTAACACTGAGCTGCATGGAATAGCAGAGAGGGAGGCTGTGTCTGCAGGTGGATGATTGGATTTGATTTCAGAAATGTGCTGGAAATGTGACTTAAAATCACAGAGTGATTAAAGTTGGAAGGACTGGAGAGATCAGCTAGTCCAACCCTCTGCTCAAAGCATTTCGCACTGAATCTAGTTTGTAGAATAATTGCAGAACAGGGAAGTCAGAAGAGAGCTTTGGAGATCATTGGTCCAGTGCTATGCTCAAAGAAGGGTCTACTACAGCAGTCTGCTCAGGATCTTTTCCAGTTGAGTCTTGAACACCTCCAAAGATGGAAATTCCCCAGCCTTCCTGGGCAGGCTGCAGCACCATTTGACCACCCCCATGGCTTTAAAACAACCACCCAAGCAGCTACTACCTCATTAGAATTTACCATTCTAAGTTGTGTCAGTTGCTGTGCAACTGTGGTCACAGCCGTGGCCACATCCTAAGCTTCGCTGGTATACTGCAACAGAGCTTGTTTTACTTTGGTGGGAGGTTGTAGTTTGACCTTCTGTGTTAACAGGGCTGGCTTATAACCCATATCACTGGGAG
>WTSP01001353.1:64601-84628 GCA_025331215.1 Actenoides lindsayi | reverse complement strand
TTAGAATTTACCATTCTAAGTCGTGTCAGTTGCTGTGCAACTGTGGTCACAGCCGTGGCCACATCCTAAGCTTCGCTGGTATACTGCAACAGAGCTTATTTTACTTTGGTGGGAGGTTGTAGTTTGACCTTCTGTGTTAACAGGGCTGGCTTATAACCCATATCACTGGGAGCTGAGGTGAACTGATACAGGTAGAACTGACCACATCCCTAAGTGTTAACTTCAGACTGCAGCCTGAAGGCAAGAGGTGTTTTTGAGGATGTACTAGGAGGGCAGCGTGTGCTGCTTAAGCAGTTACTTGTGCTAAAAGAAGTGCTGTTCAAGTTGCATCCTGAGATTTAAAGAATTAAAATACTACTGACTCTTGGAGATCTTGGTTTTGAAATTATTTGAAAAAATTCAAATCTGAGCAGAAGTTGATCTCTAATTTAAAAAGGTAAGTATTTTCAGTTGCATAGTAAAAACTTTGAGTTTGGAATCTTTGTCCTAACAGTAGTGACCTAGGTCAGTATGGTAGGAAAATTACTTAAAGCCACAAGCCAAGTGCAAGCTCTCTGTGCTTACCTTTGGCAACACCATGTGCAGGGGGGAGGGAAACACGGCCTACCACTTGCCTTATTTTTTTTTAGCCTTTCTATTCTGTTGTGATTCTGATTCCCCTTGGCTAGTGCACGGGCTCGGAGTCGTGGTCTGAAACGCTGCTTGCCAGTGCTCTGGAACTTGGGATCCTGCATGATTTCCCTGCCAGCTGGAAAGCAAAATGGAAAGAAGCAGAACAGACAAGGATCCCAGATTCTAAAGCACGATTTTCCCATGCCATAGAAAGCCTGAAGCTGGTAAGCTTTGCTGAGCTGCTGGCTGATACTGTTGCCAGGGTGCTTGAGTGGTACGCTTCCTCTGGAGTAACTTGACCTAAGATCATCTGAGATGTGTCTGCCTTTGAGTCTTCCGTTCTGGTTTGTTTTGCCTTCTTGCTCCTGAGTGTCAGTCCTCTGCCATTGGGGGATAATGATATTCACTGGGCCTGTAGCATGAGCATTTCTATAAACACTCAGATTTAACTGGATCTGCAGCCTACTAGTTAATTATTTCACTAAAAGGTGGTAACCCCTCCAAATTTTTGCATACTGTTCTTGATTAGGGAAGGAGGGTCTGCTTGGTTTTGTACTGAGCAGCAGCAGCAACAAAAAGGTTTCCTAACCCTGGGAGATCAGAGAACTGTGATATGTGAGGCTTGGACTTGAGAGGCCATTCTGGCAAAGCAAGTCATGCTAAAAAAGAAGCTGGGTATTACATGGGATGAGTTAAATACTGAACCATTGATTTTATTTTGGTTTCAGTTTGGAGACAGTAGTGCTCAGAAGTCGGAGCAAAAATGTCTTGCACAAAAATTCATCCGAAAAACCAGCAGATGAGGCATATTTAGATGTATTAAAGTATCTCCATGTTCAAAATATAGCAAGTCATCTTAGGAATTTTAGAGCAGAAAGCAATAGAAATTGTTTAGTGAGGTAGGATGTCATGGAGCAGCATGGGGCTGTGGAAGCATAGGGAGAATTGAGTAGAATGGTGCAACAGTCCAGCTAGTATTAAGGAGCAAAAAAACCCAACTTTAGTCATACTTTTTCTTCTCAAGGTTGCTATTCCTGATGTACATATGACTTCTGTTGTCTAGGCAGTAGGTATGTATTATTGTAATAGAGACTTTGTACTTGCAGACTGATGGAAGTAAAATTTAAGTTCATTTTATTAACATATAGTGTTGGGAATTCCGTATGCCATTGTTATTAAACTTGGATTGCACGTTGTCATTTGAAGACCATCTTTAATAATAGTACCTGTTTTAATACAGGCTTTTCATGAAGTGGTCTGTTGAATATAGACAAGTGTTTGAGGGGAGTGGAACTCTTGAGTAGAGCTTGGGAGCTATGCAGTGTATGAAATGGGGGGGAAGCAGTGAACACTGCTTGGCTTCCAGGTGTTGAGTACACGTGCTTGAGAGACTAAGGTTAATATTTCTGTTTCCAAAACAGATGGTTGATGTCACATCCATCAATGTACACTCAGAGGGTGAGATTAAAGGCTGGATTCTCAGCTTTAGTGATGAATGAGAATTTATTTTTTTTTTTAATAGAGATCTCACAAGAGTGCTTTTAGTGGGTGTTTTCTCCTCCACCTAGCACTGCTGTGTGAAAGAGATAACCCAAGAGCATCAGGTGTACGTTGTTTCTTCACAGCAGTCCCGGAGCTGCTCAGATGTCTGCGTTCAGGGAAACAGTCTTTCCTCCTTGCAAAGAGAGGTGATTGATTAAAAATCAATGATACAAGCTGCTGGCAAAGTCTGGCACAGAGATCCTGGAGTTCTGTGTGCAGCCAGCCAGCTTTAGCAGTGTGCAGCTTGCTGCCTTCATCCTGCCTGACAGTACCCTCCTCTTTTGCTCTAACAGACTGTTCCTAGTATTTGAAATAGCTCAAATACCTCTCAGGTATTCTGTAGAGTAGATGTGGTGCATTGCATATGTTGTGTAAAGACTATATAAGGCCAAGCTTTTATTTCGATTGATAAAACCAGTTTGAAAATGGGATTCTGTCTGCATTGTACTAATTGTAAGGTACAACTGTTTAAAAAAAAAAAAAGACTCTTTTGACACCCGAAGGCTTTTGTGATAAGACAGTTGGAGGGAATCTGTTGGAATGTCAGGTGGCTGTAGTTTAACTAGGCGAGGACAAAGGTGGGTGTATGTAGGAATTCATCTTGGTCAGTGTTGGAAATACACTGCTCCAACTGAAAAATGCTGCATGGAGGAAAACGACCTCTTCATTCTCTGCTCTGGGCTGGCTGAGGAAGATTCAGTTTTCTGACCTTCCTCAGGAAGCTGTTGGTTTTGGCTATTGACATGTATTTTTTTTAAGCGTATTATAACTGTCACCTGTTAGATACCCAACAAACCTGCAGGAATTGTTATAGTGAGTTGCACACAGTAATTACTGCAATAAGCACGTTTAATCCTTGTTCCCACAAGTGCAATCACAATGTATCGATTCTGCATTTCAGCTTTAAAACTTCAAGTTCAACAATATCCTACTGCTGAAGTGGACTTCCCCAAGAATAACAGAGAATTTATTTCAGAAGCCAAATAGAAATACATCAAAATATATCAGGCTCATGGATGTCTTGTGCTACTTCCTTCTGAAGAGACTGACTCTAAATACAAAATTCCTTCTGTTGATACCGCCCTTTGCCTTCTTCCTCTTCTCTCTTTTGCAGGTCTTGAATAAGAAAACTGTTCTTGTATTGTTTTATTTTATCAGGACAATTAGGAATGCTTTTTAGATGTCAGCATTTTAGTGTCAGCAAGGTGTACACAAGCTACAACATGAGACTTCAAGCTTGGAGCCAAGATAGTGTTCTTCATGTATTTGAGTTTGTGATCTGGTCATTCGGTTTCTTATAGTTTGCTTGCTGTCGTTGAAAGGGTTAGCACAGGGACTTGGGTCTGTCACAGAGAGCTTTCCTCTGTGGTTTTTGGAGAAGAGAAACAATATGACCCCCCCGAGGTAGCAGAAGTAGTTGCTTCGTTTTATTGTCTGCAGGACAGCTGTCAGTGCTGATTGGCAAAACAAGGCTTTACAGATACTAAAAGTACTTCATTGCCTTTGAGAAGCAGGGAAGAAATATGTTTAGAAGGGGAACCAAAAAAAATACTATGTTTTGAAGGACCCTTGTAGCCCACAAAAGGAGCTTTCTGAAAAGATGTTAATTTTGATATGTTTATATCTCGGGACAATTTCAAAGATAAAAAGTGGAATAAGATTTTATACTTCCAAGATTCTGAGCAAGTGAGTTGCATTACTTCCATACTGATGAATTGCTCCCTCATGTATGGGTTTGTCATTTAATAATGACAAAAAACCCCCCCACAAAACAATAAACCCAACCCACAAACACATCCACTTGCCATACACAGAGCTGGGAATGCTAGTAATTGCCCATATAAGGATGTGTGAGATGAGCTTAAGGAAACTCTTTAATTTTAATAACACGTAAGCATAAAATCTTTTTTTCCACCGATGAAGTCATGATACCATCATTCTCTGTGTGTTCTTTTTGTTATTAATGCATGTAGAGAACCATAGGTAATATGGACATAATATCTGGAGTTAGCAAAGTTCAGATTTAAAGTTGTTTACTTGCATTTCGAAGATACTTAGTGATCTTTTAGAGTTAGTCTAGCCAGAGACTGTAGCAGCTTAGTATTCTCATATTCCCAGTTTCTGAGGTGCTGGACTGTATGTATTCCCCATTTCATGCTGAGTCATGTTGATTTTGCTGCCATCAGTGGGTAACGTGATTTGGGGTACGAAGCTTGGCACCAGCAGTGAAGAGGGTTGGCACCATCACTGCAGACCTGCACTGTCTGCCCCCACCCCTTAATTACAAGCAGCGTTTGCCATTTCTTAGACGCTGGGAAATTAAGTCCTCACAAGATTCCTGAAATGCAAATGTTGCACGAAAACCAGAGCACTTTATGGTCTTAAGAGCAGCATCACAACTGGGACCTCGGTTGATGGTAGCACAAGCTAGTTCTTCTGCCTCACTTCCCAGTGCTTAATAGGGTGAGTACCTTCACAGGTCTTCCTCAGAGTTCGCAGTGAGCAAACACCATTCTTTACAGATGAGGAGCTCGGTGTCAAAGCCAGCAGCTCACCTCAGGCTGCCTGTGGACTGTTTTCACTCTTCTTGATTGGACTGTTTGGGCATGCAGAAAGAATGAAAATAACATAGTACTGGGTTTGCTGTCTAACTAATGGATATTCGATGTTTCCAAGGCTTGTGAATTTGAAATAAATGTATTAGGAAAATCTAGAGGTGGTGCTAGCAAGAGATGAGTAGAAGAGATTGCGTGAGCAAGAAAATGAAGCAAACCAAGCAAAGACAGTGGAAGGACCGAGCTCTTACCCAAGGGGAAAAGGCATTAAAAGTCACAGCCTCAGTCACTAGATCAAGCAGTGGGCACCATGTCCAGTTTTAGAAAGGCTACTGAGTGTATATATATTCTTTTTTTTTTTCTTAGTCATTGCTTAGCTGTTTTTGTTATCTTCCCCTGCTCTGACACTGGGCTTGCCAGTTCTCCCAGATCCAGTGGGAGCAGCGTTTAGCTGGTTGAACTGGATTTTATCGGTCTCTGCCGTCTCCAGAACTGGTTGGTGTGTTTGCACTGTGCCCTGTGTACCAAACTGCAGCAGGAAGGTGGAAGGACTGGGAGCCATTGAAATCTGGTACCACGTTAGCCAAGGAGCTCAAGCTGTGCTGTGCAGAAGTGCCTCTGACTGCCGATGGAGCGTGGTACCTGCGTGTCGTTGCCAGGATAAATGCAATAAAGGGGCTCGTCACGTTAACTTCTTTGTTGGTAATTGCAGATAGAAATGAGGCAGCCTATTTCGATTAAAATGTGAATTATGACTCTATTGGATTCCTGTTTCACCTGGGGTTTTTGAACAGGAGTTAGTTCAAGCTCCTTCTTTTAGAAGTTTACTTGCAGAGATACAACTTCACTTGTTGACAAGATGTTAAGCCTGAGAAGCTCTTGCCAAAAGTAAGACAGAATGAGAACATCAGAAATGGGGGGAAAAAATCAGTATTCATTAACTGTTTAGCAAGCAAAATGTTCTCTCTTGTTTCAAAGATGGCTTTGTGTGTGAACTGTTACTGTTTTTATATATATATATATATATATATATTTGGTCCCCTTTTAAAAAGCTGGAGAGCAATAATTTAATTCTGGGATAGAACTGAATTAATTTGTAATGCAAAGTAGCAACATTTGGTAATGAATGGAGGCAGGGGGAGGCTGTTTGAATGAAATATATCCCAATTAAGTTGCACCAACGCTTTGGAAAGTAAACCTCAAAAGAAATGAAGAGTTACGTAGCGCATCCTAACCATGGAAATGAGAGCACAAAACTGGAGGGGGGGAGGAATCTCACAGCTTTTTTGGGGGTCATGAGAAGAACTTGCCTTTTAAACCTACTTGCTAATTCTGATGGTACGACATTGGATAAAGTTTTCAGAGGTATTGATTGTGAGTAAATGCTGCTGCTGTTCTCTACTATAAGGTAGGACTGGATTAAAGTTCAGGACTACTTTTTGTTGCAGTGGTTTCAGTTGCAGTAACTCAACTAAGTAAGAGTGAGGTACATGTTCAGCAGAACACCATTCCCATATTGGAGAGGTGGTGTTGTTCCGATGATGTTCTTCGTTTAGTGGACTGCTTGCTTGTGGGAAGTGAGGGTATGTGGCAAAATGCTGGCCAGTCCCTCTGGAAATGCAGAAAAAGTAGCAGTGGGATAGCAGGAGACTCCGTGTTGTTCAGTATCTATTTCCTGCTGCTTTTCTCTGTTTCCAAGCCTTCAGCTCTGCTCGTTTTTTCCTCTCATGCCATCTTCTCCTTTCCGAACGTTTGCTTGTTCGTGGCACGTTGGGTAGCACGAGTGTCTGCTCTTTTAAGCAGAGCCGTGGGTATGTAAATATTGTCACAAGGTTACTGTTTAATCTCGCTCCCTTAGAGAGGACATGGTTTATTTCTGCAGCGCTACTGTTCACCAGAGAAAGCAGCCTGCACTAGGCTGTGCAGTCTGCTGAATGAGACCTGGATGCAGAAGACAGTAGCACAGATGCTGGGGTCTGTAGCTGGGTGTTCATGGATTAGTGGCAATCTGCATACGGTTAGAACAAGCAAAAGGACACTTGTCCCAAGTGATGTAAGTTAGAATATAAATACAGATGATCGCAGTGAAAACTGAAAGTGGGCCTTGAGCCAGCTTCCTTTACTGTACACCTAATGAGCAACCAAGAGAGCCTACATCACAAATGTTTCTTGCAGTCCTTCCTTTCAAACTTATTTAACTTCAAGTTGTGAAATATAGAAGAAATGTGTTTTGTCTGTTCTTCCCTCTGCCCCCTTCCATAGGAGCAGGGGAAGCTCAGATGTGACCTATAAAAGACAGGAAATGTGTAACAAGTCAGCCAACGTTGCTTCTCTGTAGCCATTCAATATAAATACTAATGCTGCTTTAGAATATAAGTTTCTCTTTGTGGTATTATGCAGTTGTTTAGTAGGGCTATTGACAGTGACATCTAATATTTGGGTTTTGGTTTTTTTTTCATTAGAGCACAACAATGGAAGAAACAGCTATATGGGAACAACACACAGTGACTCTTCACAGGGTAAGTTTATACAATTGGCTGTGTGTGCCTAATGCAGGATACTGGTAGCTTTGGAAAACAATAGGGGAAAAAACACATGTCAGGAAGTGGGGGGAGGGGGGGCTGGGGGGTGAAAAAAGGGAGGAAACTGTCGTATTCCTTTGTTTAAATTTAGAAGTGTTGTAAAAGCTCCATTTGATAGTAGTGCTCTTTGTTGGGTTTCGGAGATAAGCCTGCCTGCAAATAACCATGCCAGAAACAAAGCTTTGTGTTACTTCTGTATGTACTGGAACGTAGTTAGAAATCTTCGTTAGTTGTTAGCAGTTAGAAATGTTCATTCATGAGTGTGCTGAACTACAGTCAAATGTTTTGAAACTTTTATTTGCAGGGACATAAACCAGTGTAGTTAGGTATAAATAAACGTGTTCAAAACTGCCTTATTTGCTTGCCACTTTCTGAAATTAGTGGCTGAAGAGAATGAATTTATTTTTTTTTTTGGCGCTCGGAACGTGCACCTTACACAAAGGAATGTGTACTAGGGATCAGCTAGTAGAAAGGCAGCACTTACATGCAGACTGACTCTTCTCTGATTTGAATTATTCTGAAATTAAATTGATTTTTGGTGTAGCTATTGTGAAGCTGTACAAGAAAGGCAGTAAGGAGTGAGGTGCTTAGGGAAAGTCGGAACAAGGTGGGATGCTGATTCTGGAAGCAGCCTGGAATAAAAGCAACCATGGAATCATGGCTCAAATAGCTATAGTCATTCCAACAAAACAGATGCAGAAGTTTGGGGTTTTTTTTCCCTAGGGAGCAAGTGATATCATTTGCCTTCAATTCTCCAGCATAGAATCAAGGCATTTTAGAATGTAGCGTTGATCGGATGAATGGACCTTTGTGACGAAAACAAGTGTAGGAATAGATCAACTTATAAGA
Organism: Actenoides lindsayi; assembly: GCA_025331215.1. NCBI lineage: Eukaryota > Metazoa > Chordata > Aves > Coraciiformes > Alcedinidae > Actenoides > Actenoides lindsayi. The sequence continues at coordinate 76,488 of WTSP01001353.1, read as the reverse complement.
TAAAATGTTACTTCTCTATACAAACTTATTATCTGTTGATTCTAATAGTTTTAATGTTGATTCAAAATAACCATTTTAGTATCTGCCCTCTTAAGAAGAGAGCAGTTACTCTCAGTTTGACCAGAAGGCTGTCTAACTAAATGTACCTTCTCTAACCACATGTGGAAAGAAGCATAAGTAAAACCAGAAATGTGTGGTGATGCTTATCTAGGCTACTCTTCAAGCTTCAAAAAAATTTTAGGTCAGCAACTTCTTGAGCAAGTAGTAGTATTTCTACAAGTAATTGCTCTTAACGTTTTCTTCTTGAGGCTGTCCAGTCATCCTTGGAACTTGTGTAAACTTAGATTTTATTGTTTTTAGCTCTTTACTGATTAAATCAGCGCTCCCTTATTTAGAAAAAGGCAAACAAAAAATGCTATCACAATACAAGTTTGGCTAGTAGACTTTGATAGCTTAGTTTCTCATAAAGGGGATATTTTTTCTGGTTAATTGGAGCAGTAACTTCAGTGAAAACTGAAGTTCCATCAGTGTGCAAAGGAAAAATGAAATGCTGCAACGTGGTGTTACCTTGAACAAATCCTGAATTCATAGGTAGGTACTAGAAATCATGTCTTTGCTTTGCATTTGATTATAATTTTGATTATGATATTTTATGTGCCAAACTTCTGCCAGCTGTACTGGTTAAACTGTTCTGTTACCTGAGTAAGTATAGATCATATAGATATTGAAGGCTGATGGCACATACTGCTAATAACTTTGATACCATTATTTTAGCCAGCTGAAAACAAAATGTATTCCATCTGGCAGATAACAAAATCAAAACTCTTAAGGTAATGTTGAACAAGTTGTTGCTTACAGTTTATCCTTAACACTGAGAAGAGGATTTAGGAAAGCAGCTATGTATTTGCTTATGGGGGTTTTGATTTTGCTTTTCATTTATGACATTCTTGTAGTGTTAGATTATCGAGTAAATGAGGTTACTTCAGTTAAATTGGAAGGAGTGAAATGCAGCCACATTATCAGTTTGAGATATCTAGAAGTTAGTAAAGCTGGTATTGGCTCAAAATGCCACTCTGAGTGGTTGTGGAGTGTTTTCTGAGTGAGTTTGCTCCACTTGGAGCTACAGAACTGCTAGAGACCATCTACTGTCAGCCACACCAAACAGAATTTGAAGAACCGAGTTTGCTCTTGAGTAAGGCACACTAAAAAGTCCCTCTGTTTTTTGGCTTAGCTGAGGGCTGTAGGCTGGCTGTGAATGGTGGCATTAATGGCACTTACCATGGGCTGGATTTCTGCGGGGTAGATGAAAGTCAGGCTTCATGTTACTAGCTTCCTGTTTTATTGGCGTGCCTCTGAAGCTCTTGGGATTCACCAAACTCTTTCATGTGTTCTGTCAGTATTTGCCTTCAGAAATGAGGCCAGACAAGTAATTTGGAGAATCTGATCCAGCATGCCTTTGTCCAAAACCTTAGTAAGTCACTCCGTGAGAGGCAGAGGAGTCCAGAGTTGGTGTCAGTCTAGATCAGCTCTTGTCTCTTTACAAGTACCTGCTTAATGGCAAGGAAATTTGTTGTCCCTCCAGGTGCCCCAAAGAAACTATGTAACTGACTTATTTTTCCCGTTTGCTTGGTTTTTATTAATGGTATTTCTTCAAAACAAGTTAATGAGTAAGGACCACTAATGTCTATTACAGTGAACAGCCTTAAAATTACTTGCTTTTCCCCCCTCTTTTAGGTGGCATGTGAGTGTGTTAGCAAAGATACGTAGAATATTCTTGACTACATTCATTCATGTTTTGAGACTCATTTTTGTCCTGTTGGTAATTCCAGCACTAAGAATTTTAATTGTTTTTAAGCCTGTGCTGTTGTTTACTCTAACTCCACTGCTCCTGTTTCTGGCAGAGTAGAATTCCTGTAGTTCTTCTTGGGCTCCATAAAGGTAGCCAAAACTGTAAAAACAAAAAGCAGTTTTGGTAGTAATGATGAAATTTTAGGAAACTGGTTATCACTTGTATGCAGCTTCTTTCTAAAGAAAATACAGCCTCGTGAGCAGGTACTATGAGGTATACTATCTGTGTAGTCTGTGATTACCTTGCTTACTGTGTCAGGGTCAGGGGCATTCAGCATCTTAAAATGGCTCCTCATTGTTACAGAGGACAGTTACTGATTTATGAACCAATTCATGGTGTTTCAGAAGTTTTGTAGCTTGAGAAGATACATGTTTTGTTTTTTCTTATGTTTTGATGATGTCACGGCCCTTTGCAAAGATGATGATGTGGTGTATCCATTCTGGAAGATGAGCCTTAAAAAAGAGAAGGGAGTGCTTTGTCTAGGGAACTCTTGCTGAGGAAGGCAGCTTTGCTCCCTTCTTTTGAAGGGTTTCTTTCCATGATCTTCGCTGTTCCAGGGATGTCACTTGCAAATTGTGGACAGAGTATACTGGATCCCAGCAGTTGTGATGTACACGTGTCAGTTCAGGCACTTCAACATTGTTCAAACATCACATTTTGTTATTTAATCTGTCTGCTTCGTGTAGTTTAGAGAAGCTGGAACAGAACATGTAAGCAGTCTGGGCTGTGATTTAACACAGTTGTTGATCAATTCCAGCCCTGTTGTCAAAAGACTTGCTAGAAACTACTTTTGGGGAGCAGAGGCTGGAACTTCTAACCGTGACTTTGTTCCCTTTCTTTGCTGCACTTGAAGCTTCCTGGACTGCTGCTAGCTCTTAAGAGACTAAGCCAGTCTCAAGTTCAGTTAGCTTATCAGGTAGCTACAGTTTATCTTTTATTGAAATATACCCTGTTTTTTATATACTTAACTGTAAAGGACTTTAAGGAGGAGCCACACACTTTATCTATTACCTGGGTTTCCTCATACTTTGAACTCCAGTTCTGTGTGTCTGTCTGGGATGTGTCTCCTCCTCCCAAAGAACAGAAACCAGTTTTGTACATACCTTTCTCTTTCTCTCATGCTGCCTTACTGTGGGAGAGCAAAATCGGACAGTTCTTTTTCTTCTTTCTTGACACTCCAACATCTGACAGGGGAATTTGTGATATGACAGATGTGTTAACATACACATTTATCTTTGTATTTATCCGTAGTGACCGACACGCGTTTCCAGCCACGGCTAGGAGCTAGGCTCAGTGTTCTGAGGGTAGTTCAGTTTATTGTGTCTCCTAAGATGATCATAGGCAGCAGGACAAAATGAAAGGCTGAGGTTTACTAGAAGATTTCTTGTTTGAGCTCTTAACATTTAAGAAGTTTCATTTGAACTTTCTAATTTGGAGTATTTCTTAAGACTTTGATTTATGTTAATAGAAAACCTTTAACTGACGTGGTGGGTTTTGACTGCTGTCTGTGTATGAGACTGCATTGTTTCAAGGCTTCTTGAAAAGAAGAAAAGAAGTATGAAACTGGTTGTCTTAATATTGGTGATTTGTTTTGCAAATCTAATAAAAATTAGAATGACAAGCAGCAAGATAGGGTTTAGAGTGAGTTTCTGCATCGCTGCCGGCCTTAGCCTGATGATTATATTGCTTTTTATGAGTGGAGAAGTATGTTTGTTTGTTTATGGTGTGAGAAAAGATACAGAATATTTAAGTAAAGTTTGACATAAATGTCTTTTATTATCTCTTTTCCTTTTCTTTCCCCACCCAAATATGGTGCAAACTGAATTCTGTTAGAGTAATGGAAGACTGAAAGATGAAGCAGTGGCACAAGAAAGAAGAAATGCTGCTGTTTTGAAAGAGGGTTTTGTTACATATTTTCATAGGCTATGGTATATTTTCCTTGTCGACTACTTAAAATATAAAACTGAGAGAAAACCTCAGCTCTATTCGTAAGCAGTCATGATCCTTCAGACTGACTTCCTGCATGGCACAGAGTTTCACTTAGAAATTCTTGGATCCCAGCTGTGAGTTCTGGTTGATCTGGCTGCAGTGTATCTTGAAAAGATGTCCAGTCTTCATTTTCCTTCATTAAAGGAAGGTAAAAGAAGCAGGAAGGTTTACCCCTCTGCACTCCCCCACACCTCTTAGACCAACTTTCTTCATACATAGCACCAGTATGTGCTGGCTGTTGAGATCAGGTTCTGAACAGTCAATCTCCAAATCTTTGCTTTTATATTATATTGGCCTATTGGCTGCTTTCAGGCTCCAATCTGGACTATCTTTTTATCACCTCTGTTTTGGGGGGAAATAGGAGGCAAGTTTGTTTGAGCAGTAATTGCTGTCTGAAAAGCTAATCACGGTGTGTCTTGCAGGCAGATGCAGACTGCCATGTTGCTTCCACTGCCACCACAACATTATGAAACTCCTTGCTAAAGCTGGGTCATGTTTGTCAGAAAGTCTGAAGAAGAGAAGTCCACCGGCATGGAGTGTGTGCTGTGTGAAACAGAGAGGAGGAATTGACTGAAACCTGATCTTTTCCATCCAATGACTGTCTAGTCAAAAATGGCGTAGTAAAAAATGTCCAAATAAGTTCTTAAGTGACGTACAGCATTTAAACGCTAATATTCTTCTGACAGTGTTTTCTGGGCAGTGATAGAGTTTATTTCCCACCCTCACTGCTTCCAGGCAGACATGGAAGCATCATTGTTGTATCTTGAAATATCTAACAGGAATAACTTTTCAGAGGCATTGACCTTGCTGGAGTGGCAGGTCACCCTAGAGGGAAAAGATTGAAGCAAATTACTTTTGTTAAGATGCAGATGATTTGCAAGCGCTGACAAGGTTTTGATGTATTTAATGGTACAAGTGATCTCGGTATTATTCCTGAGAACTGAGCCTGCAGTCATACTACTGTGGGCTGTGATCCTGTCAGCTCCGCAGCTAAGCGAGGTCAAGCTGGGTAAATACCATGATGCAGAACCTCCAAGGAAGTGTTGCAGGAATTGGTAGGAGTTTGAATGAGTACCTCAGCACAGTGGTGTGGTGTGTAGTGCTCGCTGAAGATTGAGGTCTTACTGATGACCACCTGAGGCCCAGGCCGTAAGAATACAACTGCAAACACTAGTGTTTTGCTCTTGGGAGAGATTGGGTAGTCTGAAACTCTCTGCCTTCTAAGGGGTTTTTAATTTATTTGTAAACTCTCCTGTTCTTCGATTGCATAGCTTGTGTGGTTCATTGGTCCTCCTTTTTTCCAGGAAATTATATTCATCCCTTTGGAGCTTTCTGTGTGACACAGGAATGCGAATTGTGACCATATAAATAGTAGAAAGTAAAAATATTTTTCTTGTTACGTTCTAGGCCCCTGGATTTGGATTTGGTATTGCAATATCTGGAGGAAGAGATAATCCTCACTTCCAGAGTGGCGAGACATCGATAGTTATTTCTGATGTGCTGAAAGGAGGCCCAGCAGAGGGACTGCTACAGTAAGTGCCAAACTGTACTTTGACTCTGATCTGGGGGGTGTTCATCTTTGTCAGTGGTAACTTAAATTCCAAACTGTTTTGCTCTCAGCATATCTTACCTGTAACTGATTGTATAGTAGGCTTATAGTACAGCTAGATAGTCATCCCCCAGTATTTTCCCCCTTGGCATGAAGTATTTATCCTGTGCCTTGTGATGCTTTTTATCTAGAGAAAATGACCGTGTTGCAATGGTGAATGGAGTTTCGATGGATAACGTTGAGCATGCATTTGCTGTTCAGCAGCTGAGGAAAAGTGGGAAGAATGCCAAAATTGTAAGTGAACGTCTTGGAGATTGAAGCTTACTTAAATTCTGTAGTTACAGAGCAAACATGGAATGGTTCTATGTCTGCTGTGAAATACATGAATGATGCAAGGGTCTTGAGTAATACCTGTGTGATGCTTCAGATTTAAGCGATGGGCATGACGTTTACAATGTGTAGTGCTGACTTGCTTTAAAATGTGACTGATGACAATAAGACACTGGATACTTCAGACTCCTTTTTGTTATGGTAGAGTTCTCAGTTTACAAAAAGGTCAGTTCTCAGCTTTGTCTAATATTTCTTTGCTTTCTTGAGCGCGCTTTTAGCGTACACCGGCCTTTGAGACGCTTGATAAAGGACTTTACCCGCTCTTCAGGCTCAAACACAGTTCTTCTAAAGTTCAGTAAACGGTTTGCCAACATAAAGTATAATTACCTTAATTCCTATAATTTTGTAGGCTTATTCAAAGTGATTGGCTTTTGAACTTGGCAAAACAGATCAGACCATCACTAAAGGGTAGTAATCCAGATTTCTGTAGAAGTTTGAGATCTGTGTTACAAAAATAGAACACAAATGCATGATGTTTAACAATTTCTTAATTCAGGAAAACCAACTGCTAGGGCCTGCAGAAAAGCTTTTCTGCTGACATATTTCTGGTGCTCTTGTGTGCTTTAATATCATTGCAAAAAAAAATGTGCTGTGTTTTGCATTTGTAGATTTAGGAATTCTTTAAAGCTTATACAAAACAAAATGTGTGGTGAGCTGTGCAGGGCTTTCAGTATCGTAAGTATTTGATGTGTGGATTTATGTAGAGAAAAGCAATTAATGAAAAGTTTATGGTATAACTTGGTTAACTTCTGTAATACATTGCAAATAAACCTCTAAACAGGGTTGAGTTTTATTCTGGAAGCAGCTGTCTGTGTTACAGCAAACCAACTTTGAAGTTTCAGCAGGAATGTTCCCCTCGCATAAACACTGCTTTGGAAGATTGGGAGGCTTCAAAGTTGAAGAGAATTACTGACAATAACATACTGGAGTATACAGTAGATTACATGTTAGCTGAAGAAGTTTTTAGCAGTGCTGGTAACTGATTCATGGATTTAACCAAAGAGAGAAGGCAAATATGTGGCTCTGTGAAGACAGAATATCATGTTGTGCTACAGTGGTGGTTGTTCTTATCCTTCTGCCACTTTTGCAGAAGCAAAAAAACCCAAAACCAAACCAACAAACAAAATAAACCCACAAAAAAACCCTAAACCAACTGCAAAAGCAAATGTACCCCTCCCCTCAAATGGGTTTCTAGTAATCTGTATCGATAAGCTTCTTGTATTAATTGGATAGAATTTTATAATGAGGATGCAGGAATTCAGAGCTTTCACAAATACATCTGTATGTTGCTTTGGAGTTTTGGGATTAGCTTGGCCTCTGACATTTAGTAACACAACTAGCGTTACACAGCCAGAGGCTGATCTATGTGCTTGGTTGTAGACTATCCGAAGGATGAAAAAAATTCAGATTCCAGTGGCTCGACCAGAACCTGAGCCAGTGTCTGAAAATGAGGACGATAGCTATGATGAAGAGATACGTGATCCCAGGAGCAGCAGAGGTGGTCCAAGTACCAACAGAAGGCATGAGAAGAGCTGGGTAAGAGATCGAAGTGCTAGCAGAGAGAGAAGCTTATCACCGAGGTCAGACAGAAGGTCGGTTACTTCCAGTCAGCCTGCAAAACCTACCAAAGTAACACTGGTGAAATCAAGGAAGAATGAAGGTAACTTGTATGGAATTCTCTTGCTAAGACTTTTGCTCTTTTTTTTTCAAGCGAATTGCTTCAGTCAGTGTTGTGTTAAGGGCTTTCTGCTCTGTATGAACAGTGCTCTTAGCAATTTGTTTGCCCGTTTTACCCGTAGCTAGCTGAACTTAAACTGCTGGTTTAGTTCTGGTGGTATTTTTCATCTGCCAAAAAACACGTGCTTAATTAAGAATGAAGTGTTACATATTGTAAACAAATCCCAACTGCATGTAAAACCTGGTACTTGGTGGCTTTCATATACTTGGGTTGAGGCTTCAGTGTCTGCCTTGTTTGAAAGAGAAAATTGTAGGTAGCCTCTAAAGTAGGCTATGGAACACCAGCTAGGATTACAGGCAGAGTCAGAAAAGAGATTGATACAATGGTAAATCCAGAGCGTAATTCCCCTACAGCCCTTCACGTGCCAAGTTCACACCCTGCTTTTGTCATTCTGGTGTAGATGTTGTGTAAAGCAGTGTTGTACATCTTCAGATGCCTCCCTCTGGTTTTCACTTGTAGCTTCATCAGTTTTCTTTTGTTTTCTTTTTTTTTTTTTTTTTAATTGCAACAATATAAAGAGTATGGACTACGGTTGGCAAGCCACATATTTGTGAAAGAGATATCCCAGGATAGCCTGGCAGCAAGAGATGGCAATATTCAGGAAGGCGATGTTGTACTGAAGGTATAGTAAATGATGGTGGTGGTGGTTGTTCCAAGGGAAAACTCATCGATAGAACTGGGTTTGAAGTCAGTTATCTGTCTCTCAGTAGCATAATTATTTTTAGTAGAGGATGATCTTTGAAATAATTAAATAAAAACAAAATCAAGAAATTTAAGGATAAATCAACCTTTGTAAGGAGAGAAAAACTACGAAGCCTTTTTTGGTTTGGTTTTTTGTTTTGCTATTATTCCCCAGGCCTTATTTAGACAAGTAGTGCCCACTGTAAATGCATAGTAGAAAACATTTGGCATGGCATGAGACTTTGGCCCTAAGTGCTTAGCTATACAATATAATGCTGTGGAAATCATGTTGTGGAACTGTTCCATTCAGCAATGCTAGACTTTGCCTTCAGGTTAAATTTTTAGTTTTTGTAGCAATTGATATTTCCAGGGACTTTTAATTCATACCAACAATTTTTATGTCAAGATACTGCTGTAAATGTGCTGATGCAGAAAAACATACCATTCCTTACTCAGAGTATAGCAATGCTGGTTCAAAAAACATAACTAACATTTTAAAAGCTTCGTATTAGTGGTAGAGGCTTTGTCTTGGCAAAACACTTATTTAACATCAGGCTGTAGTTTGGATGAGCCCCATAGTCTTTAATTGTATTGTGGTAATTTGGATAAATATCTCTAGCTGTTTCTAAATGTTATCTGACAGAAACCTACTATTTTTACTCAAGTTTATATCTGTTCTTTTTTACTCTATTGCAGATAAACGGCACAGTTACAGAAAATATGTCTTTAGCAGATGCAAAAACACTAATAGAAAGGTCAAAAGGCAAGTTGAAGATGGTTGTTCAGCGAGATGAACGAGCTACGCTGTTGAATGTCCCCGATCTTTCTGACAGTATTCATTCTGCTAATGCTTCAGAAAGAGACGGTGAGTATAAATAAACTTGAGTTCCTAAGGGAGAGAAGAAATTCCTTGTGTTGTGAAGATGGGAAATACTTAAGTGGGATGAGAGGGTGGGGAGGAGAAGGGTTTGGAGTAAGATTGTCGTGTGGGTAAATTGTTTGAGTGTGACTGAAATCCACACCTTGAAAAACTGGAGAAAAATACGCAGTTCCTGTTGATGCAATTGGTCTTTCAGGAATATTAAGTGTAGTTGTTGTGAAATAAATAAACATAGATTTAACATCTTCATAAAAATTCTCTGCAGAAGCTTAATTCCATTTGAGCAGGTCATGCCACCATTTTAATTGCAATCATTTCATGAGAAAACAACTTTTATTTAACAGACATTTCAGAAATTCAGTCGCTGGCATCAGATCATTCCAACCGATCACATGACAGGCCCCGCCGCAGTCGTTCACGATCTCCTGACCAGAGGTCAGAGCCTTCAGACCATTCCAGACATTCTCCACAGCAGCCCAGCAACGGCAGGTGATGGCAGCATTGTATTATTTTTTTTTTTTTAAACTCAACTATTTAATGTGACATATAAGTTGTAGGAGTGCTTGGATTTATGTACACCGTGTGACAAATGTGATGCAGAGCTATGGTAGTAATATGGCATTCTTTCTCCCAGGAGGTGCAGCTGATGTTGATCCAAATTTTCTTAGACTTCAGGAGAAATTGAACCTTTAATGGCAGTCTTACTATTCTAAACAGTCTTAGAGCATGGTTGTACGAATGACGACGTAAGTTTGGTAGTTATATACCTTACTGAAGCGTATGCAATGGTATCTTGGCTTTAGAAAACAGCTGCAAGGACACTTGAGATGACCAGTAGCACAGTTCCTATTGAATGTCCAACATGAGTAAACTTAGAAATCTTGCTTTGCTTAGGCATAGGCTTTGTATTTTCCTCGCTAGCCTTCTTTAAAAGTTATCTTGTGTTTTGGAATACATTTAATTTCTACAAAATAAGGTGTATTGCACAGCAGATTGAGCTTTTGGAATGTAGTTTTTCATATTTGAACTTGGTAGTGGGACATTGATGAGTACTCTGAAGTAGGTAAGTCTAATTATAAATTAAGAGAAGTAATCTGTTGTATGGTTTGGAATTTTTTCTTCTGCCGTGAGAAACTTGAGTCTTGAATGACAGAACATGTCCACAGGTTGTTGGAAATGGATATTTTAATTTATTAAACTAGAACTTCAGTGATTTCCCTTACAAATATTTAGTAGACTCTAAAAAAGTTTACCTTCTGAGCGCTCGTAGTGATGAAGCAAAAGTTAGAATTGATCTTGGGCAAATTGCAAATTCAGAGCTTGTATGTGAAGATTTTTAGATGCTGTAAAAAAACTCTGGAGAACTAATTGCAGCTGGCTGTTCCATAACACTTAAGATATGCCTGATTGGTTATTTAATAACATTTTGTTTAGCCATGGGTAAAGTATAGCTTCAAGGGTTTTAGAGTCTTCTAAGGGTTAATAAAACTGCAAGACAGATCTTCCCTGTGCACCTGGTTGGGGTTATAGGTTGCAGATATTATTGCTTGTCTTAGTGTGTGTTGGCTGGGAGGACCACAAGGCATGCAGGTTTGTTTTCCAGCAGCAACTTGTATTTGTGAGAAACTTAAAAGCGAGGTCGCAGATGCGGGGAATTGATTGCGAAGGTTTTAAGGTTTCTTTAAAACATTTATTTCTTGACATGCATTTCTAATGTGGTGTGAAAAGGGCTTGCGGAGGGAGGAACAACAACAAAAAAATCCATCAAAATTGCAACTGCCTGATTTTTACCCTAGTGTTAGTGTTTCCCTGTCCTATTGCAGTCGCTTAGGTAGATGTTCACTTCCTCCCTATGGGCTACACTGTCAGAAGAATTAAATCCTTCCTGAGAAGGAACTTTGAAGTTATCTCAGCTCTGAATGCATCCGTTTTATCTACTTCATGAACAAGAACTACCTTGGCATGGATTGACTTCCTGTTGCACATGTCCCTTTCAAGATCAGAAAATCTGGGCCCTGAGCCACATAAAGAAGAGCATGCTAAAAGCACCCTCTCTTTGTAGTGGTTATTTGTGCAAGTTCAAATTTGCTTTAAGATCAAATTAGTTGCAACTGCTTCTTTTGTAAAAAAAAATTGGTGGGAAATCAGGAGAGTGGGGAGCTTGAGAGCAACAAGCTGAGGAAGAAAAGGTACAAAAAGTCCTCAAACTGAGCTTAAGGGGGACATGAATAATGAATCAAAGACAATGTGTCTTTATTAAGACTCTGTTCTGACAATTGTTTCTGTGTTGTTGCGGAGAGAAATTCCAGGGGAATCCTCTTAGTCCCCTCATCCAAGCTTAACTACAGACTGATGCTTAGGTCTGTACTAGAGTACAGAAATCTGCCAACAGACTTGCTTCAGTATTGCTTTGATGTTTGGCAGGTTCTTTAATGTTGTCCATCTTTCAGTGTTCCATACTGATATGTACACCAGTCTGTTGTAGGGATTTTTTTTCCACTTGGAGAATTGCAAGTTATCCACAGTCGGTCTTGAAAAGAGTTCAGGGAATGAATCTCACAAATCTCCAGACATACCCCTGGAGACTTGGAAAATTTATAGCCAGCTGATTCTGATTTAGGTAGTAAGTGAAATAAGATATAAATCTGTCCTGTCTTGGAGGAGGAGCTCTCTGTGAGTAGATCATGGTTTAAAAGATGCATATATATGGACATGTTGGAACGTGTATATGGCCGTGCTGGAACGTGTCCAGAGAAGGGCCATGAGGATGCTCAGAGGGCTGGAGCACCTCTCCTATGGGGACAGACTGAG
>WTSP01001353.1:44741-55490 GCA_025331215.1 Actenoides lindsayi | reverse complement strand
GAACAACCACCCCCACCAGCCCCCCATCACCCAGCCGACAGAAACCAACCACCAAACACACACCACACCCAAAACGGGGGGGGGGGGGGGGGGGGGGGGGGGGAACCAAACCAAAACCAACCGAACCTACAACCTTTAGCATCTGACAAAAGTATTGGCTTTAAACCTTGGGGGAAGCAGGAGAGTCCGCTGTAGTTACGCTGTTGAAAATGAGTGACTGCACTGATGTGCATGCATACACAAACTGCTTTCCCAGCAAGGTTCATTCCTTTTAGGGGAACTGAATTAAGCTTGCACTAACACCATATTCTTGACTATGGAACTTGAATTTATGTTGGTAGTTTGCTATTAATAGTTATTCTGCTTAAAATAGAGCAGCTCTGTGACATTAAGGCTTTTTGAAGTAATATTGTGTGTTTGAAATAGGGAGAGTTAAGGTGAGGCATTGCTTTTGGCTAATTCTTGTGAGCATTTGGACGTCACTTGAACTTCAGTAACACTTGATATTTTGGGGTTTCTTTTTTCAGTTTATCGCCGCATTGTCGAGTCTGATGTAGGGGATTCTTTCTATATCAGAACTCATTTTGAATATGAAAAGGAATCTCCTTATGGACTAAGTTTCAACAAAGGTGAAGTGTTCCGGGTGGTGGACACTCTGTATAATGGCAAGCTGGGTTCATGGCTGGCAATTCGAATTGGCAAGAATCATAAGGAAGTTGAAAGAGGTATCATACCTAACAAAAACAGGTACGGTCTTCAAATACTGGAATTGCACTTTTAATTTTAAGTTCTACATCTGTACAAGGAATGGTTGGACTTGTCTGCAGGACACTGCTGAATGGGTTCTGTAAACTAAAGGTGACAAAGTTTTAAAACCAATTGAGGTTAAATATCTGATCTATGGATTTGCTCTTGACTCATGTACAGCCATTGAAAAACCTTAAAACTTTCCAAGACAAGAGACAAGGCTGTATAAAGCTTTAGAAAATCCTGCTGTCCTTAGTAGTTCAATCTTGTATTTTCTAATCCAGAACAATGAAAGCTTGATCGAGCAGGTGGTAGTGGGGTTTTTTTTGCAGTATAAGCTTGTCAGTCAAGCATTACCTTAAAATCTGCCTTCCTTGATAACTGGTTGGGGTTTGTTGTCGTCTTAGAGCTGAACAACTAGCTAGCGTACAGTACACGCTGCCCAAGACAGCAGGAGGAGATCGAGCAGATTTTTGGAGGTTCCGAGGTTTGCGTAGCTCAAAAAGAAATCTCCGAAAAAGCAGAGAAGATCTTTCTGCCCAACCTGTGCAGACCAAGTTTCCTGCCTATGAAAGAGTTGTTCTTCGAGAAGGTATGGCTTGGCTCTTACTGTTGCAGGATAACAGGTTTGTGTGGTTTGCCTTGTATTAGCCTCTGTGTTTAACAATACCTTGCATTTGTTTTAAGCAATCAATATATTTTGGACTATTTTTTTTCTTCTCCCCTTCAATTCTAGCTGGATTTCTCAGACCTGTAACCATTTTTGGTCCAATAGCTGACGTTGCACGGGAGAAACTTGCTAGAGAAGAACCAGATATCTTTCAAATTGCAAGTAAGTGATGTCAGGGGTTTTTATGCAGTTCTGGAATAGTCAACGTTCTTTTTGCTAGATTGTTTGGTTTTCTTTATTACTTTAGCTGTTAACACATTTAACACGATATTGGCAATGTGAAGGAACAGACTAAATGTAATGTCTTTTACTGTTTGATTGCTGATAATTCTCTAAAGCTTAAAGTAATGTTAGTTCTGTTTGTAGTCTTCTCAAATTTCCTTTTAATTCCGTACTGAATTATCCTATTTCTAAGTGCTGTTGTAAAGATGTAGTGATTTCGTACGGCCAAACCGGTGGCTAGATTTTGCCTGTATTATTTTGAAGCAGGAGGAGAGTCTTCAATCTTAATTGACAATTTGAGCTGTGAAATGGTTTGTTTTATCTTAATGAGGGAATGTAGAATACGTTGTAAACTTACAACAGACTTGTACTGTGTCCTCTTTACCAGAAAGTGAACCAAGAGACGCTGGTACTGACCAACGTAGTTCTGGCATTATTCGCCTTCACACTATAAAACAGATAATCGATAGAGTAAGTCTTTTATTGTCATTTTACTTCTAACACAAGAGGAGAAAACCTGGTATCGAGTCAAGTGTTGGGTGTTTTAAATATAGTAGCATAACTAATGAGTAGGCTTGCTTTAAAAATAATGTTGTCATTTTCCTACTGGTTAATTAAACAAAACAGAAAAAGCCACGACCCGTTTCCTTCTCCATATTAATAACTTCAGCCTAGAAGTAATTCTAGGCTTTGTTCCAGGGAGTCTTGTCCTCTTTCCATTAAGGCTGCTTTAAGATACTTTCTCTTTCACTTAAAGCCCTGGTGTGACATTACAGCTAGAAATTGTTACTTTATTTATGGTGTCGTTAGTCTTTCCCCAGACCAATTTCCAGATTAGTAACTTGACAATTTATTTTTTTTTGTGCAAAGATTAACAGAAAGAGTCCTTCAATCTCATTCCTTAATATCCTCTAAATTTCTGATACTAGTTCATGATACAAGGCTCTGATTCTCACCTTTTTATTTCCTTACTTTAAAACAAACTCGCAAGCCTTTCAGATGGCCCAGGTAGCAGAGGGAACACTGTGTTCTTGCAAAATCTTGCACTGGATGAAAGCTGGCCAAGTTCTTGCATTCACAGTGATGTGTTTGGTTTTGGTTTGGGTTTTTTTTTTTTTGTTTTGTTTTGAAAGGAAGATGTAGGTGTATGTAGAGACTCGGTCTTGTGTTTCAGCCTTTCTTTTGTTCCTATTAGCAGAATACTAACAAGAAAGTGCTTATTTTTAAGCTGCATGCTTGCTTGCTTTGAGGAGTCTTGGTTGGTTGTTTTTTTTTAAACAGATAAATATTGAAAAGCTCAGTTAAGCAGTCAGTTCCACAGCTCAAAATGTATATGCTGATGTGGCCCAGTATTGGAATTGGCTTGGTTTCTATTATCCAAGTAAGGGGAAAAAATGTAAATCAGTACTTTGAAACGATGATCTCTGTAAAGGTAACACAAAATAAACTTGTGGAGGATGTTAAAAAAAATCTAGTATATAAGTGATTCACCTTTTTGCTTCTGTACTTTTTATTACGACAGGACAAACATGCTTTACTAGATGTCACTCCTAATGCAGTGGACCGTCTGAATTATGCCCAGTGGTATCCTATTGTAGTGTTCCTAAATCCTGATTCTAAGCAGGGTGTAAAGACTATGAGAATGAGGTTGTGCCCAGAATCACGAAAAAGTGCCAGAAAGCTGTATGAAAGAGCTCACAAACTACGCAAAAATAATCACCATCTCTTTACAAGTAAGTCATTAGATACACTGGATTAGTATTTCTGAGAGAGAGGGGGAGGTGGGATATGAGAGTAACTTCATCCTCCAGACTTCTCTGCAAATGGACCAAGTCAAACAGCTGCGGACTTGCCCAGGCTCTTCTGTTCAGTAACCAGTAGTTTGTTGATACGTGCGTTGCTTGCGCGCGACTGCGTAAAGGTAAAGCCATCTGAAACCCCAAAATAACATTTCTGATAGAGCTGGTGGCTTCGTGGGATCAGCTGCCAAAGTCAAACATTTGAATAAATATGAAGGCGATGGAATTTTGATTTTTCTAGTCTTGTTAAAGTGAAGCCTCATGTTATTCTAAGCTGCTGTTAACTTCCTATTTCCTATGGGATAAAGTGTCCCAACCACATCAGTTTGCTTTGAATAATACAAACATCACTGCCTAAGTCTCATAGTTTTAACCTATGTATGTGAAAAAGTAAATTATGTATTGTTTTTATTACTGGTGGTACAGATCCATCTGGTAGTTCTGCAGAAATTGAAATTCCAACTAACGTGCTCTACTTCTAGCTACCATTAACTTGAATTCAATGAATGAAGGCTGGTATGGAGCCCTAAAGGAAGCAATTCAGCAGCAACAGAACCAGCTAGTGTGGGTTTCAGAAGGAAAGGTAAGAAATAATCTATTTCGGGGCAAATGACAAAACTGTATTTATGAGAAGGGGTTTCTTCTGTTTGGGTTTTTTTGTGTGTTGGGGTTTTTTGGGTATTTTTGGGGTTTTTTTTGTACTTTCATACTGATATTATAGATTGTTGCTTTGAAGACTTGGTGGGGATTGGATACTTTTTTCATGAAAGCAGGTTCTGAGTGTTCTGCTGCATTGGTACTAAGGGCTGGGATTGCCTGATAATGAATTACTTTTTTTTGTTGATATAAAAAAAGTGCCATATTCGTGGTCTTTTTGACTTTTGGGAATTGTGTTCTCACACTTGTTAGAATACATACAAAATCACAAGTTCTCTATTCCCCACTAAAACTCCACTTGCCATCTCAAGCTGCATGTTACACTATGCACATTAGATCCATCCTCTTGAAGAACTAATATCCAGTGAAGTGCCACCTATAAGTAAGCAAGTGATGAATTGGCTATTGCTGTGTGTTTCTTAATGTCTGGATAGTCTACTTCTGTTAAATTGAGCTCGTTTCACCTCTTTATATCTACCCTTAATTTAATGATTCCAATGTTGTCGTATCACTTTAAAAGTGCAGTTTTGTATCTTTTCAAATACTTTGATTTCCATGGACACTCTGTGCTGTCTCCTCCCCTACACTTAGAGTCATCTGACCCCTTCATAAAATGAATCAGAGCTAGACTGCACAAAAGACTTCTGGGTGTAAGATTAACATCTTCAGTGACTGAAACGTGATTTCTCCTCCCTTGTGACCTTCAGGATGGTTGAGTTCTCACACGGTTGCTGTGCTGCTGGATTTGGAATATAACTAGCTTTTTAAACTACCAGACTTCCTGTTATAGTTCAGAACAAAATAGATACACTCCATTTGTTCTGATCTTAATTATTCACACAGAAATTTTCCTAGCTTCACATTGCAAGGAAAAGGGCATTCTTTTACAAGGTATTTCAATAAACCCTTCTTTTGTTTGACACAGGCAGATGGTGCTACAAGTGATGACCTTGATTTACATGATGACCGCCTTTCTTACCTCTCAGCTCCTGGTAGTGAATATTCCATGTACAGCACAGACAGTAGGCACACATCTGATTATGAAGACACAGATACAGAGGGGGGTGCTTATACTGATCAAGAGCTGGATGAAACACTGAATGATGAGGTTGGAACTCCTCCTGAATCTGCTATTACACGTTCTTCTGAACCTGTTAGAGAGGATTCTTCTGGAATGCATCATGAAACTCAAACCTACCCTACTTATGCATCTCAAGCTCAGCCACAGCCAAATCTCAGAATAGATTCTTCAGGATTTAAAACAACTACTTCTCAGCCGGTAAGAAAGTAATTTTAATACCCTGACCACTGTACATGTACTCCAGGTTGCAAGTTCCCTTGAACAAGAAACCTGCATTTATGGCCTGCTTACCACTATTGTGAGTGGATACAAGAATCTGTTAATAGCAACAATAATATGTTATAATGGATTGGAGAATCATCTTGCCCTATCTGTTAGTGATTCATCTGAACAGGAGGGGGATTGAAGTACCATTCTACTTTGATTAAATGTTTTGGTTTTTTAACCTTCAATGTAATGAATTTCAGGAAGTGCTAGTGCATGATACTTTCAGTACATTTCATTCTACATCTAGCTGCATTGATCAAAGCATCATTTAAATTATTTTAATGTCAATCAGAAAGTCATACAGTGATGCCGTAGCAGTATATTTAAAATATTTTAAACACTTCACAGAAAGCAGAAGCTTCACCTGCAGTCCCCTACCTTTCCCCGTCGCCTGAAACAAACCCTGCAACCTCATCAACCTCTGCAGTAAATGCTAATGTAAACCTGACTAATGTCAGACTGGAGGAGCCTACTGCTGCTCCTTACAACTCTTACCAACCACAAGCGGGCCCCTTAAGAACGTCAAGTACTGAGGGAGCTCATATAGTCCTAAGAGATCAAGAGCCATCATCCTTATCGCCGCATATAGATCCAGCAAAGGTACCTGTGCCACATTGTTGCGCTGATTTCCTGCTGTATATCGAGCTAGCACATGATCTTTTTGTTTTGCCCTTATTTGGAGAATTCTTGCTCTCTTTTTTTTTTTTTCCCTCCCCCTCTAAGAGATCATGCAGGTTACAAAAAGCAGTGCATCTGAATTGCTAAGCATCATCTAATGTTTTGTGTGCATGGCTTTGAACTGCAGACTTTTTGCTTCTCAAAACAAATGACTTTTTTTTTTTTTTTAAAAAAAGGTTGCATTCTATATTTTGATTTCACTTTGTGTCACTTTATCTTGTCAGTGTTCTGCTGTTTATTAATGAGGCCTTGAGGAAAAACCTGTTATTTCCCTAAAATGACACTGGATCTCTGTATACATGAAATCATGCCAAATCCTTGATCGTGAAGACGAATCTAATTTCTTGGGTGACTTTATACTTCCTCAGCAATGCTACAACTAACTTACATATGTAAATCAGCTTACATCCACTCTTGCGACTCCTGCAAAAACATGTGTACCCCTCCTCCCCCCCACATACCCCAAGGATGACACTAGTACATTTGCCTTTCCTTTTCAATTTACTGCTGTGTTTTTGCTTAAAAATAGGACTGGAAGGGATCTTTCAAATCACCGAGTTCAGCTTCCTGTGATTGCAAACAACTGCATCAAATTGTTCCGCTCTTAAACTAAATTAAATAAGTTGTAAACTTTTGCTTGAGTTTTGTTTAAAATACGAGATTTCAAAGGCAGCCACAGTTACTCTTCATTTTAACTGAGAAGTATGCCTTTTTCTTTAACAGGTCTACAGAAAGGATCCGTATGTTAATGAAGAAGTGTCCAGACAAAGCTATGTCTTAAAGCAGCCAGCAATGAATCACCCAGTACAGAGACAGGAAAGAGACCCAAATCAGATCTATGAATCCCAGGCTCAGTATGGAGAAAAACAACCGAGTAGGGACTATGAGCAGTCGACATATAGATACGATTCTACAAACTATGTAGATCAGTTTTCTCGTGGTTATGACCCTCGCCTACATTACGATGACCGTGTGCCTCCCTATGAGGAGCACTGGGCATATTATGATGAAAAACAACCCTACAACCAAGCAAGAACAGCTTATGAAAACCAGCCTCCTAGGGATCTTGATTCCAGACAAAATGTAGAAGAGAGCACAGAACGTAGCTTTTATCCAGCACAACCTCGTTTTGAGGAACCCCCTCCGATGAGCTATGATGGCAGACCTCGCTACGAGCACGCACCCAAAAACTTCAGCTTACCACAAGTGCGCTATGAAGATCAACATACTGTTGGATATGACACACATGGCAGATACAAACCAGATGCTCAGCCATACCAGTCAGCCATCTCTCGATCTCCTGAACCGAAGCAGTACTTTGATCCGCATATAAGGGGCTATGAACAAGGTCCTCCTCAAGCTTACAATGCTAAAGCTGGACAATATGAGCCTTCTCATAGCACTTCAGGTGTTTCTCTTCCCCCTCCTCCATCATCACAAACCAAATCAGAAGTTTTGCCTTCGAACAGTAAACCACTGCCTACGCCACCATCTCTAGCAGAGGAAGAGGAAGATCCAGCCATGAAACCACAGTCTGTGCGAAGTAGGGTTAAGATATTTGAAAGAAGAAGATCACCATCTTTGGAAAAAATGAAGGACCCAAGTGATACATCAGTGGTCAAGGTAAGCAGTTTAATTTTTTCCATTCCTGATAAGGAGATTACATTGCAAGAAGTGAAATACTGCCTTGGAAAGAAAGTGTTACTGCTTGTGGAATAGCCTTTTAGCAACTTACCTGCAGTATGTTTTACAAGCAGGAGACAAAAAGTTTTGTGACAACACTGAAGGGGATTTTGCCATGCTGAAAACCCCTCTAACTCAGCTTTCACTAGTGTTTCATTCTGGTCTTCCGTTTGGGGGAAAGGGGACACAGTCTTAGTTTTCATACTCTAAAATGCTCTGACTTTCTGCATGTTAGAATCTAAGAGAATACGCTATGCTTTTCTTTACAGCCTCCGGAACTAGCACCTAAGCCTACCCTCACAACTGTGAGTGGGCCAAAAGCAACTTCTCAAAGCCAGTATGAACACGACAAAACAACTTACAGGTAGATGCACAACTGATTAATGAAATGTAGTTTTCAATATGAGATTAGAAAATGAAGAAAGCATTTTGTGTGTTCAGCATTTTTGATGAAGAAACTTAGCTCATCTCCATTTTTTTTCCTGTATTTGGGATAATTGGAAAGTAAAACAACAGGGCAAAGCTCAAGGGAAATAGATGTTCTTCATGCCACGTCATAACTATGTTATTTCCATGCAGTATAGGTTAAAAAGGCAAGGTGTGCAATTATAAGAGTTATATTTTGGTTGCTTTGTTAGTAGCTGGGTTATAAAATAGAGTTTTAATTCAGTTACTTAGTCTTGTTCAAGTGTGCGAAGCAACTGCATATTATTATTCTTGGTTAGGACCCCAGAACCACAGAGACCTCAAGTGAAGCCACCTGAAGATATCGTGCGTTCAAATCATTACGATCCGGAGGAAGACGAAGAGTATTATCGAAAGCAGCTCTCATACTTTGATCGCAGGAGTTTTGAGAACAAGCCATCTGCACAGGTTCCTGCCAGCCATCATTCTGAGCCCACTAAACCAATACATTCACAGAATCAGCTGAATTTCACTAATTATTCTAAGTAAGTTTGGAGTATTTCCTTTTTTTTTAATTGAAAAGAGATGGGGGGCGTGTAGGATTAAAAACAGCAATTCTGTCAGTGGAATTCCAGGGATTCATGGTGTCTAATTGAAATCACTTTGTATTCCCAGAGTCAGTTTCTCTGTTTAGGTGTAGCTTTAGTTTGAAAACACATAACTGCATGGCTTTTCCTTCTGGTAAATTAAATGAATTTTTTTTTTGTATGTTTCAGGACCTCTAACATGTTGGGGTTTTTTTTTTTCTTACCACTTAGGAGCACAACATAATTAAGTATGTCCTTAGCCTGTTAAATACCTTGTGCTTAACCATCTTTGAAAGCAGAGGTTTTGGTTTATTCTAGTTTTGTATGCATTTATTCTGCAGACAGGCTTGTACACATTAGCAGTGCTTGACATTAGGAAACTGAGTCTTTAGGGAATATTGCTGAGGTCAGAATTTCATCTGTTGATGGAAACATCTGTTTCCTGTATTGTTCTGCTTCCGTGGTTTGGAACATTTTGATACAGAAATTGTGTGAAAGCTCATACACAGATTTAGCTCAGGTAAAGAACTGGTTTTCTTGGAGGATAGTTACACGAACTTTGTGTAACTCTTCACAGTTATATAAACTTCCAAAACTCCTTTTGATTCAAACCATAACAATGTGTTTGTAGCTGTTACTGTGAAAAGCTATCTTGGCTGGCTGCATGCAGGCTGGAGATTGGGTGGTTTTGAAGGCTTTGGTAGCATTCCTGCTTGAATTCTGGCCTGTTCAGGTTAAGCTGAAAATCTGTCAACCTTAATGTAAATGAGGTCTTTAGAGTGAAATAATAAACCAGCTTACTGAAGTTTTATAGTGTGTAGTGTATGTGCAAGCTGGCTTTTATGTACTTGATACACACAGTGTTCCAGTTCTTGCCTCAAAGGATTTGAGCTAGGGGTTGGGAATCCTGTTCTTATTTGTGTAACAGTGTCTATCACCTGCAATGTCGTCCTCTGCAAACTGAGAATATTGGAATCTTTCCAAAAGCTCAATAGATTTTAAAGGATTCGGGGTTTTTTCCCCTAATCAAGAAGTCCACATGTGGTAACTGTTTCTTATCTTGCTTTTTTATATGCTAAGGAAGGAATGCATATAGTAATCTGTAACCAGTTCTGGTTCTCAGTCAAGGGCATTCTTTACCTTTCCTTTTCACTTGTCGGGTGTCTTCTGATGGAAAGAAGGGAGCATCTCTCCTGATCTTTAGACAGCATAGGAAGAGACCTGGGGAAAAAAAAAATCTTGATTGGCCTCATAATGCACTGCAATAACTTTCAGAATTATGTTCCCACATAAAAAAAACAATGTTACCCATAGATTGTCCATTTTGACCTGCAGTCACGGACTGTGTTGCCGTTGTAAATGCAAGTAATGCTCTGGGAAAAATGTTGTAAACTTTCATCAAACAATTGTGAAGATTGTAACATATATCATATGGAGAAGGTGGTAAGCTTCCTTCTTACGTTTATCCTCTGCAGTATTGTCACATGCTGAAAACCATGAGCAATACACACAAGTATTGAATGTTTGCTATGGAACAGCTATTAGTTGAGAAATATTTGTCTGATACTTCTACCTTCCACTTTTTTCTGTCGTGACACTTTCTTTGGTTGCTCTGTTCTGGTTTTGTTTGGATTGTGAGTTAGTGTATAACTTCAGGGCTTGTATTTACAGGAAGGTGACATTTTACTGCCACAGAGGAATAAGATAATACTGGTTTTAAGGCTGATAGTTTCATATGTCAAGGGACAAAGGTCTGTTGTGTTGGTTGATTTATGAAAGAATGTAACACTTAACAGGAAGGGACAGAGGTGGGGAAGAAAATAGAATAGTCCAGTGAAAATAGAAGACTAAAATAGTAATGGAAGTAAGTGGAAAGAATCACAGAACCATTTAGGTTGGAAAAGACCCTTGGGATCATCGTGTCCAACCATTAACCCTACTCTACAAGTTCAC